>CAHIKZ030000541.1:1167500-1310000 GCA_903632075.3 Acanthosepion pharaonis | reverse complement strand
TATGTCTGCAAATCCTTCATTTACGGTATGTGGCACTGTGTTGTCGTGTAGATTACGTTACATTTGTCATTCGTGTACATTTATAGCTGGTCTGTCTTCAACGTTTAACGTGTGTAGCAGTGAGTTAACTGAGAATCGTTCCGTTTAAATATTGCAAGATATTCATATCGTGAGCAGGCAGATATGATTTTTACATACGGCCGTGCAGCCTAGCGTCCATTACTATTCACGCGGCCGTATCAGATTTCTTTTCCAGACCGAAGACAGCCGTTGCTGAGATAGGATGCATGGCACAACAAACTATGGATCGAGAAAGACCGAGATCCTCTCGTACGCCTGACCATGAATAACGCATTCTGTAGGCTGTCAGAGACGATTCAGGTATCAGCACACTTCCAGTGGCCTCAGCATGTTGTACAACTCATAGTATCACAATCTCATAGTACCACAATCTCATAGTACCACAATTGGGATACTTCAAGAGCACATCTTGTATCTGTATCATTTTCAACGTATGGAAGGTCATTCGCTTTCTGATCTCAGGAGAACTTTTGCCGGTGGTTTATTGCACAAATTGCAATCCGTTATTAACGGATGAGGCAACATTTAGAACAGATGGAATAAAAAAATTTACGCAACCAACATTTGTGGGCGGAATGGAATCCCCATGGATTGCGATCCGTCCACAAATTATACACACCAGCATCAGATTATGACCAATATGTGGGCTGGAATTGTAGGTGACTGTTTGGTAGGCCATGTATTCTCCCAGTACGTCTTCTAGGTGTTGTCTACAGGGACATTATTTCGAACATACTTCCATACCTACCAGTGGATATACATTTACTAATACGAAGGCACATGTGGTTCATGCATGACAAGGCTCCAGCACATTGTTCACGGTGCACTGTCTGACATTTACCATGAAAATGAATAGACCAGCTTCCATAGCCTGCACATTCTACCGGCATCAATCCATTAGAGTTTAATCTGTGGTACCAACTAAAACAATTGGTTTATGCAGCAGACATTCAGAGACGCTTCACCAACGTGTCATGGGTGCCTGCGAAACCATTCGACACCGTGTGGGAGTTTTTGAAAGGATCCGTCATCCAACAAGTGCATACGTGTGTAGAAGGAAGTGGGGTGCATTTTAAACATTTTGTTAAGAGTTGCTGTGTTGAGGTACAACGATGGCCTTTTGGACATATGTTTATGTGGATAATTTACCTTGTTTTGGTGTCAGGAAAAGTTTTTTTTAAAAAGTATTTTTGATACAACCTGTATATTTGTATACCATGAGGTATACATTTCTGTACATAAATCACAAGTTGACGAATCAACGTCAATATTCTCAGTTATTTTCCGAATTTTTTCTATAATTTTTACTATAATGTATATAAATCTATAGACAAGTGTTTGGTCAAATGTATTGACAATTATAGAGATTATTTTGCAGAAATATTGCGTTGAATAAATGTATGTATTCAATTTTAAATTATTTTTTTTTTAATCAGAATGTTTCTTTTCTGGAAAACATCTCCAGCATTTCCTGTTTGTGCATAATTATAACTGGTGTTTATCTTTTTACATCACTCGACCCTTCTTACACATATATAATTTCATTAACAAAAACATCACTTTGGTCCGATGAAATCCTTCTCCAGGATGAAAAGCGTTTCACAGAATTCTCTTTGTCATTCAGTCATTCATTTACTTCATATATATATATATATATATATATATATATATATATATATATATATATATATATACACGTACTAAATATATATGCGTGTGTGTGTGTGTGCGTGTGTATAATTAATGGAGAATATTCAGGCCGTTAGACAAAAATAAATATACTGTTTAATAATATAAAGCGTTATTTCTGTAGGCTTTACGTTAAAGTAATAATAATAATAATATATGTGTGTGTGTGTGTGTGTGTGTGTGTGTGTGTGTGTGTGTGTGTGTGTGTGTGTGTGTGTGTGTGTGTGTGTGAAAAGTGTGTGTATATATATAAATAAATATATATATATATATAATTATTTATATATTATATGCGCGGTACTTATTAGAAAGCGCTCATAAAGCCAAATTTTTTTAAAAATTAATCAGTTTGTCTGACGATCGCTAAAGCGCGAAACCCAGGGTCACAAACTCACATCTATCCAACCATATATATATATATATATATATATATATATATATATATATATATATATATATATATGCGTATGTGTGTATAGGTTGTAAAATTTTAATAGATAGGAAAAATAAGGCAATAAAAATTTAATTTTTAAAAAAACTGACCTTGAAATTTAACGACTTCAGCCCAACGTTAATGTAGAATTCTTAATTTTATGATTAAAAAATTTTACGTTTTCCCTTAAAATGTGTAAATGTTGCTTTCAATTTCTTTGTTTCTGAATCTACTGACATTTATAAAATGTTCTAGTTGTTGAAATAAATAAAAATCTCTAGGTATTCTGGTGAGGATGTTTCTGAACCTCTTACCCTAACAATCTTATTTGGGGGAGGGGAGTCTCTTTAACTGTTTGTTCTTTCTCATTACCAAAGCAGGACACTTTAAACATAGTACTTTGTATATATGATCAAATTGTGCTGACAATGATGGTCCTTCCATGTTCCAAGTGCTTCTAATGGATGACATCTTTCATATTCCACCAAATACAAAACAAATAATTCTGTGGATGGAGTCTTAGTTTTGGTGTTGGCAATGGTTACTCATTTTATCATAACTATTACTTTTTTCATTTTTTGTTGGCTAGCAATATCTGTTTTTCATCACCTGTAATAATACGATATGAAAATGAAAAATTGATATTCCTGGTTAAAGCCTAAATTTCCTCCTTGGAAATTTCTTCATTTAAACTCAAAAATACTTAATGAACAACACACCGCCTAGTAGATGATATCATATACTAAATCTAGACATTGTTTTTTTGGGGGGGGTTTGCCATTTAACATTGGTTTTGCTTTGTTTGGTTAATTCATAATTCATAGTGGTGAAATAAATTATTACTTTCTGAATATTTTAATTGGAATAAGAATAATTTGGGGCTTTTATTTAAATCTTATTTATCAAAAAATATAATCACCATAATTTTCAACTACAGCAGCCCAGTGGCAACACATATTCTTGCGTCTACATTTAAATAAATCAGATTCCTCACTAAAAAAAAGTATGTCATTTTTTTTTCTTGGGTTTGTTTAGCAGAGTGTTCTGTTGAATTGTCAGGCTAGGAAAAAAAAAAAAACTTTTCTCAGTACCAAAGCAGGACACTTTCAACATAATACAGGATGAGGCAGAGAAAATGGACGTTTTTTAAATGACTTCTACTCAGCTGTAGAGGGACGAAAATATGTCCGGCACAACCATTCGGTCGTTTTTTTTTGTTCTTTTTTTTTATTTTGTTTTGATTTTTTTTTTTCAGCCAGCTCAGTATAGCATGAGTTTCATGCCCGATTCTACATTCACCGAAATCAGGCTGTTTCCACTTGTAACGCAATCTGACGAAGTACACTAATGAATATCAGACCGGTGGGAGGGGGTCCAAAAACGGTACGTACCCCTCAAAATGTGGAACGCGTCAGACAAGCTTTGCTGCGCAGTTCGGATCGATCTGCTTGTAGGCATGAAACTGAACTTGTTTTCTATAATTGTTTGGTAAGATCAGGTTACTAGGCACAGGGTACTTCGCACGTCAGATAAAAGCAATTTTTTAGGCAAAGGACAAACTCATTTTGTTAAAGAGTGATGTGGCTCATTTTCATCTCAGTGGCATGGCTAATCAACAGAATTGTCGTTATTCGGTCTTAAAAATCCGAGGGAACTGCAGAAAAGACCACTGCACTGTTCAAAAGTTGGGATTTGGTGTACTATTAGAAAAGCTGGTTTCATTGGTCCTTACTTTTGAAGACCATAAATGAAAAGCTGTTACTGTGAACTCCGTGCGTTATATTGAGATGCTAATCGTTATTTGTGCCTGAATTACGATAAAAAAAAACTTATTCCTCTCCGACGTGTGTGGTTTCAGCAGGATGGGACGACGACCCACACAGCCAGACCATCAATTTCCCTCTCTTCGATGACTACCTCATTTCCAGGTTTGCTGACACTCCTTGACCCCGCCCCTACCAGGGGAAATCTCAAGGTACGTATGAATGAGCATAAGCCACGTACACTGGACAATTTGAAGGAAGCTTTTCTCGTGGACGTCGCCTAAATTGACAGAGCAATGCTGGAAAGAGTGGAGAGCAACTTCCAAGTACGCCTTCAGAAACGTTTGAATGAAAACGGACCCCATATAAGCGATGTTGTTTTGAACACATGATTATGTCAAATGCTAATTCAATAGAATCAGATTGATGACAATAAATAATTTTTGACGCTATAATTAATTACGTTTTTTTTTTTTTTAAATGTCCGTCCTCTCCTGCTTCCCCATGTACATTGTTTATATGTTCAAGTTGTGCTGGTATTAAACGGTAGCAGTGATGGCCCTTACATGTTCCAATTGCTCGTAATGGATGACATCTTTCATTTTCCACCAAATACAAAACAAATAATTCTGTGGATAGATTGCTGAGTTTGGTGTTGGCAATGTATTTGTTTTTTGTTTTCTGTCGACATTCAACTCCTATTTCTATTTTATTTTTATTGCAATGCGACGCCAAAGGGAAGGGATGGCATTCCTGATTAAAAGACTGATGCAGACGATTGAACGCTGTTTGGTTCAAAAGCAAAAGCTCATGAGGAAGCAAATCCCCTCTCGGGAAGTTTTCCTAATTAAGCACTGAAAGCTTTTATAAACAACACAGAGCTGAACAGTAAATATAAGAATCTAATTCTCAACCCCAGTTTCGTGCCATTTAACATCGGTTCTGCTTTGGTTGGTTGACTCATAATTTGTAGCTCTGAAATACGTAATTAATTTACAAACACTGCAATGAAAAGCGTGATAGAGTAATAATTCTAGACACAGTTTCCTTCCATTCAGAATTGATTTTGCCTTGGTTGGTTGACTCATAATTCATCGCAAAGAAATACGAAATTAATTTCCGAACATCGGAAAAAGAAGAGATGTTAATCTAATTCAAGATGTACCTATAAAAATTGGAGCCCTGGTAAGAAAAGAAATGTCCAGAGAACATTAACGAAATCCCGGCTGCCTCGACTTTTAAGAGATTCAAAAACCGGTAATCTATTCAGGAGAGTATTATCAATGTAAATATAAAACTGGCTTGAGATATTTTCAAGGTCGCATATATAATAGATGATTTTCAGGCAGGTTTTACACTGAATCCAAAAATCATACTTATTTTTTTTAATCAGATCAAATTTTTAAGATACAAGCTCTTATTTGAAATGTATAGAACGGTATAATAACTGTATTTATTTTCTTGTTGAATTAAACAAAGGCTAAATCTAGGACTGATATATCCGCAGAAAGTTCACAGTGTGCCATAGTAAACTGAAAAATACACAAAAGAATATATTCATGGATGAAAGGTCTTTTCAGGGACTTCCTCCTGTGCTGGGTAGCCACCGCATCCCGTTTCAAGAAGCAGCAGTAGTCAGCGTGAAAATTAACATCCCACCGACATTGGTAGCGTTCTTCCATAATGTGAATGTCTTGGTGAAACCGCTCATCCTGCTCTTCACTCAAATCTCCAGAGTTCTTTAGAAAATAGTCCAAGTGTGACTGCAACAAATGCACTTTGACATTCGTGCCCCGAGTTGGCGGAATCTCTTCAGTATCTCTTCAATTTCCTTCTTTTATTGCGTACTTAGGTGGTTTCCCAGGAAGTTTGTAACTACTGACATCAATGACTGCCAGGCAGACAGTTCAGCTTCGACCAGTGCTTCTTCAGACATCGGGTCCTTCATGAGTTCTCTTATTTGAGGGCTGACAAATATACCAGCTTTGAGTTTCTCCATGCTTATACGTGGGAACTTCTCCTTGAGGAAAGAAACCCTGTCCATTGTCTTCACTTGATATGCAATGGGAAAACAGTATCTTGTTCCATTCAACAAGAGTGTGAGAGTGAATGTTATGCGAGCCAGGTTTGAACCCTTTTCTTAACAGCCACTCTTGTCTGACGTAATGTATCAGAATTTATGCATACAGGCTGCTCGGGTGAAATTTGACAGTTTAAGCCAAAAATCAATATATTGGAAAGTGGCATACAGGTTATAGTAATCAAAAGACAATCCACCCAACGATGCCAGTCTCAGCATCTATCACCGCCTCGATCCGACTCCTGAATCTGGCACATGCGTCTTTTCACGGTGTCCCTAGGAATAATCTGAAACCCCTCCTTAATGCTGTCGATCAGATGGCTCTTGGAGTTGTAGGTAGTGCGGCTTGTGGCTTTCTCAACAACGCCCCAAGCAAAATAATCCATAGGATTACTATCAGGGGAGTTAAGGGAGCAGACATTGCTGCTGGTGTAGTCGTAAAAATTATCTGACAACTACTTCTAACTTCCTGCAGTTATGGCAAGGAACTGAATCTTTCTGCTACGCATCTTCCAGCAACCATCCTCTCTAACCAAGGCTTGGCCGAGGTGTTCAGCTATTACACATAGCCATCCGAAATGAGCGTGAGACTCTGTTCAAAGATGTGAGCACCTTCACTAGAGACACACCATCATACTTTGGAGAAACTTCATGACACGAGGAACATCATATGGATTATAGGCAAACCATCTATTGTCCTGAGTTCTGACAAAAATTCTTTTCATCAGAGAAGACATGGATTGTTCCTGTTTCAACAGGATGTTTCACATTGTTTAGGAGTTTCTTGCCATTGACAGGCAGTTTTCTCGGAACTTTTCTGTGAGAAGTTAATCTTTACACCTCTTTATGACTGGTAGCTGATGTCCCCACTAAATACCAGCCTCATTATCGAAATCACAACACTCATTTACCGCCCCCAAAAACCACATTCCTTTGCCTGGGTCTTCCATTACTTTCTCCTGTAATTGTTGGGTGAATGATTGTGTACGCAGGCAATCACAATGTCCGCTGTGTTCTTTCCTACAAGCCACGGCCTCGTCGTGCCCGTTGCAGCTCTCCATTACACGTCTTATTGTTTTCACGGTGTTCAAAGGGCATTGAGCAGCTGTCATGAATGCCGCATTTTGAATCATCATAATGCAGGTTAACCTTGTCCAATAATCAGGTGGCTTCCACGTGTCCATGTCAATTAAACTTTGACACCTCTAAAACTGTATTGACTAGGTTGCACAATGCTGTTCACTGTTTACAGATATTCCAAACCAATTTGAAGAAATGAACACGTTAGATTCTGTTTAATTTACTCCCTGGATATTTACTACCGTGCCTTACTCGAGTTCTCGCGTAAAGGATTGTTATCAACAGAAGGCCACTGATAATAATAATGATAATAATGATAATAATAATAAATCTAACCACCCAGACATTGTTATTAGAAACCTCAAAAAAACAGTGTCTGCTTATTTATATGGTAGTCTCTGCAGATTGCAATGTATCTTTGAAAATCTTCAAAAAGCTATCAAAATACAAGGAGCTTGAAATCGAAATCTCACAAATGTGGCACATGGGAACATCAACAATCCCTATTGTAGTTGGAGCCCTCGGTTTGGTTGGAAAGATTCCAGTAGACTAATTGAGGACATTACTTGAAGCCCATGCCTTAAAGAAAAATTGTTCAGCCCACACCTTACGAAGGGCTTTATCCATGTAGAATGTGTGTGTGTGTGTGTGTGTGTGTGTGTGTGTGTGTGTGTGTGTGTGTGTGTGTGTGTGTTTTGTTTTGCTTTTTAATTGGTCAGTGGAAAATGCCATGATGCCATTTCTAACCTTAGGTATCTGGGCGGGGACCCGGAAAGAAATGAGTACACACCAGAAATCAAAGGAAATAATACAATAATAAAACACTGTGATGTTACACAAGGCATGGTTTTCATGGCATTTGGTCGTAACTGACCTGAAATATTGATATGTACATATTTTGTATTGTTGAAAAAAGATGGTCAGCATATCCCGTTCAGTAGCACATATATTTTGTTAGTTCCCTGACTTTAACCAGACACGATGAAGACACATGAACGGGAGTAGGGAGTGATTATCATGACAACGTGTCGAAAGTGATTTTCTAAATTTTGAAAAATAATAGAACCAAAGCCTGTTAGGTGTCAAATCTAAATATTTTCGAACACCCTCGATGGATGACCTTTTGAGCGGTGTGGGTTAACTTGTCTGAGAGTATTTCTAACAGGAGCACATTTACAAGATTGTAACAAAAACCCTCACCATATTGAATATATATGTCTATAATACATGTACCCAGAGTACCTTTATCAGATTGGGTATCATGATGGGCATATTTGACTTTGGGTATTCGTACACCAGCATCACATTATTGCCTGCTTCTCCAACACTAAATAATAATAAGGTGAATCAAAGGTAATACAATTTGTTTTATTAAATAAATGTTTCATATCCCGACTTCTCATTATAGTCACCCCCTCTTTCAGTGGAAATATTCCACCTACGAATGAGGGCATGTATCCCATGTTCGTCAAACACGGATGGCTACTAATTGTAACCAATTCCTTACAGCAGTTTTCACTTCTTCATCGCCACCATAACTTTTGCCCATCAGTGCCTCTTTCACTAGACGAAAGATACGCGAGTCTTTTGTGAATGGTTGCCGGTGTTTCTCCCTCGGCAACAAAGAACTCGATTACTGCAGCCATTTTCATGTCAGCTCATTTAATCATATATCTAAAAAAGAAAACAAAATAGATAACTAAGGATCAAGTGTCTATGTACCTTTACATCTGCATCAAATTTCGAATAATTACATTGAGACATACGCCTCCTATGAGAAAAATTGCATTACCTTTACATTCACGCTCGTAATAATAATAATAATAATAATAATAATAATAATAATAATAATTGACCATCTAATTTCTGGCGGCTCTTCCCTAAATCCGAATGAATTCAAATATAGATATGATTGCATCGTGAAATATCTGCATTGGAAGATATGCCAAGATTATAACCTTCTCCCATGCAGAAAAATGGTATAATAATAAAAGGCTTCATGAAAACGTAAATGGCGTTTCAAAGACATTAACACATCGACTGATAAAACGCATCTCAGCAAAAGAAGTTGCATGACTTTCAAAATATGAGCAACTGGGAAAAAAGGTTTCAAGAATGTGGCAATTAAATATTACGACTATTCCAGTAATAACAGGAATACTAGGTATTAGGAAAAAATTGATATATAAATTAAAATCCTATGAGAGCCACCACTGAGATACAAAAGATTGTGTTCATGAGCTTCAATTATATACTCAACAAAAAGAAAAATTTTCCGTTATTTCACGTCTAGGGTAAATTGCTTGATAAAGATTGTATCGAACAGGAAATCAGAAAAACTGGAGTATAATAATAATAATAATAATAATAAACCACAAACAAATGTATAATCAACAGAAACCCAAGGAAATAATAATAATAATAATAATAATAAATTATTGAAATTAAGTGAATGGACGCCAAAACGAGAAAGCTTCTCACTTGCTATCGCATGCATCATCCCAAAGCTGATGTTGATCGTCTGTATGTGCCCAGATCCGAAGGAGGCAGAGGATTAGTTCAACTAGAACTGTCCTACAAAACTACAACAACTGGCCTCCAAAGATACTTGGAAACTACAGAAGACTGGATGATGGTATGCGTCAAGGAACATGAAAGTAGTAAGCGTCTTTACTCCGTAATGAAAGAAGCCAACAAATTCAAAATGTAGTTTCAAATGGGCGTAGAGATGCAACTACAGCACAATACACCGGCTGAAACTGCAAAATACTTAAAAAAGACAGCAAAGACGAATGCAACCGACCAGATACAGAAGCGATGGCAAGATAAACCGCTTCATGGCCAATACTCTGCCCGTACCAAACAAGCTGACGTAGCCAAAACCCGTACCCATCAGTGGCTACGTAGTGCAGGGTTGAAAGCGGAAACTGAAGGTTTTATCCTTGCTGCGCAGGACCAATGCTTGCTAACTAGAAATTATCAAGCACATATACTAAAATATTGTGTCAGCCCAAAATGCAGATTCTGTGATAAATATCCAGAAACGATTGATCATCTTGTATCAGGTTGCACGATGTTGGCACCCACAATATAAAACCCGACGTGACAGAGTGGGCCAATATCTGCACTGGAAAATCTGCAACTTCTACGCGAAGGAAACTGAAAGAAACTGGTATGAACACCACCCAGACCCGGTTACGGAGATAGGACCTGTTACAATTCTATGGGACTACACAATACACACTGACAGAACAATCAAGGCCAACCGGCCAGATATTGTTATTAAAGACCACAAACAAAAACGGTGCCTCCTTATTGATATGGCAGTCCCTGCTGACTGCAATGTATCTTTGAAGATATTCAAAAAGTTGTCAAAGTACAAGGACCTTGAAATAGAAATCTCAAAATGTGGCATATGGGAACATCAACAATCCCTGTTGTAGTTGGAGCCCTAGGACTGGTCGGAAAAGATTCCAGTAGACTAATTGAAGGGATTCCTGGAAGTCCATGCCTCAAGGAGATACAGAAAATTGTTCTGACAAGTACAGCCCACACCTTACGAAGGGCTTTATCTATGTAATCTTTTTTTTTTTTTTTTTTTTGTCAGTGGAAAGTGTCATGACGCCATTTCTAACCTTAGGTCCCTGGGCGGGACCCGGAAAGAAATGTGTAAACGCCAGAAATCAAAGAAAATAAAAATAATAATAATAATAATAATATCTGCACTGGAAAATCTGCAACATTTACGGAAAGAAAACTGCAAGAAATTGGATGAAGCATTCCAGAATGTGACAGACAATTTACTTTACAATATTATGCAGTTAGGTTAGATAAAGTTACTAGTAGTCTACGGTGTCTAGATAAGCATTTGCATAATAAACAATTCAAATTCACATATAAAAACTAAGGGATATTTTTTAGCCATTTTGGGGATATAAATGATTCCTCTCCGCCATCAAATTCTGTAGTTGGATACATTAATAATAGCGATCCTTTCACAATATAGTAAGATTGGGAGATTGCATTGTAATTCTAAGTTATGGCCAAATAGTTTTCTCGTATTTGTTCAGTCATTTAATTCTAAGCAAGGTGATAATGCCACTAAGACGCAAAGGGTTACTAGGAGTGAAAGACTTTAGTGAGAAGAAAGGGCAATAAAAGAACAGATAAATAAAGACATAAGATTGATGGAGGAATTCAATTTTTAAAGACGGTGTGAAGCAAGAAATCGAAAGAGAGTTTCACAGGCGAGAAGTGCGAGAAAAGAAACTATTAGAATAGATTTACGGTTATATCTAGCTATTTCAACAGTAACATTATGAAACCGAGGAGCCAATCTAGTAGTACGCTTAAATTTACGAGGTTGAGGTACCAAAAAAAAAAGGAAAGATGATCAAGTACAACTACCATGGAAATATTTATAAAAAAATGTGGTTGGAAAGTGACGGCAACCGAGATGCCATGTCAGTATCGATAACATTACAGACCGTTCTTAATATTTTGCTGATAATCTTCAGCTGGAGCGCCAGACCAGATATGACAGCAATAATCAATGAACGGACGCATGATAGATTTATAAGTGAGCACGATGGACAGTGACAAGAACGATTTTGGAAAGGAAAATATGTGAAATGTTAATCCTTCCAGACCAGGTATTATAGATATTTACCATTCACAGTCGTATGAAACCGATCACATTACCTGTAATCATTATTCTCTGACTGGAATTTGATTTTTAAGACTTTTGCAGTTTATATTTCCCAGAATATATTTTTAGATAGAAAAAATTATTTTTTAGATAACAAATATTGACTGATACGAGTCCTACTAATTAACCCATATCTGGAGGGAAAAGAGGTGGATTTATATCTTCCCAATGGATATTTTCATGTAAGTGAATACAATTAGAATTAGAACATGGCTCTCCCATTTCCAATTCCGTTCAGTTATCCATTACACCACCCGCACACATAAGGTTATATCACCTGTTAAATGTCTAATCTTCTGGCTACTGACCGGGCTCAATGTTGCTTAACCAGGAATCATAAGAAAACCTGTGTTTCAACTTGATCTGGCCGTAAGCAAAAGTATATTAGAAAATGATGATATTGCACTGATGCAGAAACTGAAGCAGAATTTTCTTGTGTAAGCTTTGTAGCTTCACAAAAGTAACACACGAATCTTCAGATAACAGCACCACTAAGATTGTCCACAAATTCTCTTACATGTTATTTAATGCTATTTGCAACGCTTAGGAGATATGTTTCTTTTGAAAAAAAGTTGTCGTCAGAAAACTTGTGCAACAATATCTGGAAAGCAATGCGAAGAAATGCGAAAAAATACAACGCTAAAATGGCTAATTTACTTTGCTTTTATCAGAAATTGGAGCAATACGCAAACTTTATCATTAAAAAGAATACTGGAAGCTTTAATACAGTGCTTTGTCAAATACAGCAACACAATCCTCAAAATGTTCCTTCCAAAGTGTCGAATTCCGTCCGTATTCCAAACGTAAGGAGAAATTTCCATTCAGACATCTATTTTTTTTTCCACAGAAGAGGTACATTATGGAAGAGACTAACGTGTGGAAGCTTTCTTGTACACTACAATCTTAACCTCTTTAAGTCAAGAGCCAATTGTCATCTATCCTCCTTATTCTAATAATCTTCAAATCTGAAAACCTCCTCTTTCATATCACAAACCTCATTGATCAAAACCTTTTCAATCGTAACCCTCTACTTTGCGTGACCTTGCAGTTTTGTTATGTATGAATTTTAGCATAGAAAAAAACCTTTGTAACCAAAATGGCGGACAATTGTTTTGTAAAGTAAATGATGTGTCAAGCCCCAAAGTTCTACAATCTCTGAATAATTCGTCATTGTTTAACACTTAAGAGTTTTATATTTCTATTTTTATTTTAATCGGATTTAGCCAAGCACGGTGGTGAAATATCTAAAACACAAGGGGGTACTTGGTGTAAAAGAATTAGAAAACAGAAATATTGCTAAGGAGCGGGAACTATAGAAGAGTAATGAGTAATGATAACGATTGACATTGTAATTAAAATCTGATAACGATTGACATTACATTTAAAATTTTAAAGATCAAAGTTAAATGGAACGCATGGAGCCAGATGAGAGTTCCACAAGCGAGAAGTGCTAGAAAAGAATCCGTTAGGATAGAACCTACAGTTGCATTTAGCCAGTTTAACCTTAATCTGATGAGACCTTAATCCAGTATTGCGCTAAAATTCATAAAGTCTAAGTACAATAGAGAAATGCGAACAATTAATTGTCTGAAGCCGTGACGCCAGTTCGCGACCAATAATATCGCTGATTCTTCTTCGTATTTTATCAAGAATCTCTAAATATATAGCAGGAACAAGTGTCCATATGTGATAGCTATATTCTAAGTATGGATGAATGGTAGACTTATAGATATACAGGATAGATACACGGTAGATTCTACAGAGAAAAATCCTCTAGCACGAAAGAGTGAAACAAATTTCCTAGCGGCAGAATATTTTTTTCCATTTTATCTCAGTCAAAAATGAAGCCGCAACGAGTCACCCTCCTGAAGGTTAGCATGAGCCTCGCAGATGGAAGGTAGAAAAGTGTTTCTCAGATGATTGATAGACATCAGTTATGTTTTTGTGGGTGTTAAAATTAACAGGGCATTCTTTGCCGCAGTCAACAACAGGCTGTAAATCGTTTTTGACATCAGCTTCTAATTTAACGTTATTGATCAGATGAGTCTTACTATCGAGGCAGGAGTAAATATTTGTGCAATCAGCATCGATAACGTTAATTAAAAACAAAATAGTACCAAGGATTATTTCATATTAAATATGATGGACCATTTTCTGAAAATAATGAATAAACTGCTGTTGGTGTGACTTGCAATATTATTAGTGGCACTTATTAATCGCACATGATATTTTCATTGACCTTAATGATTTTATAATCTGCAAGTCTTAACAATAGGGGGAAATCAAAACCTCACGTCACGAGCATCATCCTACAGAGGCACCTCATATACTGCAGCCATAGTAACAATAATGTGTCTACGTCAACATAGCCTGACGGATATAGTTCCTCTTCAGTCTGGTTTAAAATTAAGAGTTTTCCTTCTCCTATACTAGTTGCCTCATCATGACAGAAAGCTAAATCTTATAGGCTAATATCCTTACTATCAAACTTGTAGATTTGGGGAAAAGGAAAAATGAGCTATTCATATAAGTAATTGTTCTGTAAATTAAATATGAGAAAATTATTTTACATGATTAAAAAGTGAGACATGAATTTTTATTAGAAATTTTATTATGAGAAAAATAAAAAAGCATTTTGTGATTAAACTTTACTCTCATCAAAATATTCTCCTTTAGACTTGATTACTGCAGTACAAATTTTTAGCATTCGTTGTAAAAGTTTCTCAAAGTATAAGTTTGATAATTGATTCAATTCTTTTTTCAATTATACAATTTCAATATGTTGGGACGCACCCACCATCTGACTGATAATGGACTTATCCCTCTACGATATAAGTCAGTGCTTGAGAGAGTAGTTGTGTTGTGTGAAGGAAAGTCGAGATCAGGTTACCATTACATACCGTTGGACTGTAGACTTTTGCTATTGTTACTTACTAACCGGCGTTCGTTATTACTAATCACTCTATTGTTAATCACCTCTTACAAATATACCAGTATTTATCCCTACAACTGTGTTTGTCTTTATTCGAATACACACACGCGGGAACATTTCCAACAACTCAACACAATATAAAAGCCTTTTCTCATTTTTTGGGTGGAAAGATTTCATTCTTCTATCAAGTTCATCTCATGCTAATTCTAGGGTTGGCTTCAAGCCTTTGAAATGTACTGTATATATAGAAGGTCTGATCAAAAAATATCGGGACTGTTGCTATAAAACAAAGCTAAAGTATGCAGAGTGAAGCAGCTTGATTGACCTTCGACACTGTCGCATATCCAAATTACACTTAAGATTCTTTGGTATTCCCCAATTACTTACAATTAAAGGATGACGAATCATTTCAAAAGTTTAGCTTTTATGAAAATATACAATCATATTATGAGTTTACTTGAGCACCTCGACGCGGTGTAATGGTTAGCAAGCTTGTCTCGCTAGAAAAATTACGACTGAGTAGTGAGTTTTATCCTCACTGAGTACTCAATACTTTCGGCCTTGTGCCAGATCTAAGCTACGCTGAGAAAATCGTCAGGACACATTGAAGTAGTTTCATAGCAAGCTTGTTTGACTAGAAAAATTACGACTAGGTAGTGAGTTCGATCTTTACTGCGCGCCCCATACTTTCGACCTTGTGCCAAAAGCAAATTGTACATATGGGAACTAGTTAGGACTACATAGAGACTATGAAGTATTATGGTGGCTGTAGTAAGAATGCGTTGTTTTGGTGTAAGGCTTACTATGGTATGTTTGGGTCAGTAATCATAGTCATAGTAATTTTTAAGATAAGGCAGATTAAAGACCAACCTTCACTTATACCCCATTTTTTCGATCCTCACTGGGTGCCCCATACTTTCGACCTTGTGCCACATCTAAGCTATTATAAGTTTGCTTGTTCCTTAATTAGCGGGAACGTTGCGATTTGCCAAAACCTCATAAATAATATGATAGGGAGGAACGACGAAAAAAATATATAATAGACGCTGTTTGGTTTCTGGGAGAAAAAGAAATACATAAACGATCTCATGTGTTTAAAGTAGGCTTCAGTGAAATGAAAAAAACTGCCCATTTCAAATATTTTTATTTGTACCCTCATACTTCTTTAAAGCATTACCTGCATTCATATACATGATTATGATTTTGAAATTTTTAACGTTGTTAAGGCTTTTTTTTAGCTCAAAACGATGCATTTTACATAATTATAACCTGCAAGTTTGAATTATTAATTGATTGTTTTTTGTGTTATCTCAAGCTGAAAAATATTTTGGGGACGTAAGAATAATTCTTTTTGCTTTTACGAATAAATATTTCATTAACAATTTATTTTCGAATAATAACGATTTTTCAGATACAAGTCCTGCTATTACTCACATAGCCATAGAGGAGATTGTTTTATACATTTTCCAAGTGTATTTGTGTATGACTTAATATGACGAATCAGACTGTCATTCGAACTCCCTTGTCCATATTTTCCATTCCGTGTTACCATCCATTACACCACCCGCACATCCGAATTCACAAGGAACTTATTCAATTAACTTTAGAATTAGGATTCATCAGAAATTTCAAATAGCAAAACCGTTGAACGTTCACGGGCCATTTAAAAATTATAAAGATCCAAATTCAAACCATTTTTTTCAATCTTCACTGAACATAAAAGAATTAGTTTTGTGTTGTTACATTTCTTTTAAACAGAGGATCACCGATAATCAGTTTTCGTTAATTCGATTTTATATTTTCAAAATTATCATCTAACTACTACCCAATTGTGTGAAGCCATGAATATTTCACTTTTCAAAACACTCTATCCGTGTCCGTTTTACCGCCTTCAGCCAAGCATCCTATCATGCTTCGACATTTTGTCTTATTTATACACATAAAGAGACGAGATTAACTATTAATCAGCGCCAACTCACGTGCTAATCTGGAATTGTAATACAAAATGGCACGCGTTTTTCAATTTTTCTTGTTTTGTTTAATTATCGTCACTCCTTTATTGTCTTTGCGTCATTCATAACGCAACTGCACGGAATAACCGATTTTGTTAGAATAAATCTTGTTATTTTAATGAAATAAACCCTCTTACTGTAGTAAGACAAACATTAACTCCGTATTTGACGTCGGGAAGTAAAACAGAGTAAATATTATTTTATTTAAATGGGAGATCTGTCATGCTTCAAAATGGCGGAAATAAGGACAGAACCTTCAATTCAGTTCTTATCCAGTGTTCAGAAAAACAAAACCAAAACAGAACATCATAATTTTTATGCATAATTACAAGAATATCGTTAAGGATTAGACGGAATGCCATAGAATGATTCGTAATGTAAAATATATAATAAATTGATAGATTTAGAAAATCTTTTCTATACACAATATTAACCTAAGAAGAAAGTTGTCTATTTTTGTTTCATAACATTTAAGTAACAATTCATAGATCAAGGAAATAATGTCCAATCATATTTATCGATTTCTTATGTACGAGGGTCGGCTGAAGAGTTCATAGGCTGACCAAGATACTCTTATAGAATGCGATCAAATGAGGATTATCATGCAATGCACACAATTATTCCATCGGTGTTGTAGTGCTTGGATGCCATTTTTGAAGGATTTTTCATCCTCTTGATCATATAAGTCAATAGCAGCAGATATGACGTAATCATCCCTGAGATACCGATTCCAAGCCAAGTGTTTGCTTGTTTTTTCAGGTTGAGGAACACATGATAATGCCCAAATCAGGAGAATAGGTATGGTGATAATCAGTTCAAAGCCACAATCACGTATAAGCAACCACTGAAAAAAAGAAATTCTGCGCCGAAGCATTCTCCTGATAAAAATAGACCCCCTTTCTTAAATTTTCCTGGACGTTTGGTCTTGATAGCCTTTTTTAACTTGGAAGTTGGCATAGTACACTCCAGTAATGGTGTAGCTATTTTGAAGATAGTCAATACCCACATGCATTTTTACCTCCTAAAAAAATGAGGCCATCACCTTCCCTGTAGATGAAGCGACTATGGACACATTTTGGAGAAGGGGAGGAGAGGGTGTTCCACTGCATTGATTTTCTGTTTGTCTCTGGCTCAACACTTCTCCTGGATTATCAGACCTTCATAAAACCAGCCGGATCTGCCTCAAACAATGTCAGATTTTCCATTGGTGTGATCAGCCTGGTACGCTTTTGATCAGGTGTCAAAAGACGTGGCACCCACCGAGCAGAAACCTTCATCATGCCAAATTCATTGTCCAGAATATTCTCAACCCTTTCACAGGATATGTTAATAGTATTGACTATTTGATTTATAGTCAATCACCTGTTATCCATCACCGTATAGTAAATACGATTAATATTTTCTCAGCTGTGGCAGTATCAACAATTCCAGACTTCTCTTTCCTAAATTCAGCTGTCCAA
The DNA here is from genome assembly GCA_903632075.3 of Acanthosepion pharaonis. Lineage (NCBI taxonomy): Eukaryota > Metazoa > Mollusca > Cephalopoda > Sepiida > Sepiidae > Acanthosepion > Acanthosepion pharaonis. Next base: position 1,291,762 of record CAHIKZ030000541.1, on the reverse strand, counting down.
TTTTGCACTGATTATAAAACTGAAGCGTCTTACCTTGATATAGCCACTATGTTAGTATGGACTAAGCTCTTGTTTCTGTAGGTACTTGATAACAACACAATGCCAAATGTTGTCCATTTTCAAATGACGTCTCTTCTAGTTACGTCAGATGCCATTTTATCTGAAGAGAAACAATAAGAAGAGTTGAAATTAATGTATGCAACTTTTTACAGCTCTGGCATCACTTCTTCATAGTCAGATGTGAACCTTTCATCCCTTCCTTAATGAAGAGCAGCAGGAAGGCATTGAACAGATTTTAAATGTTCTTTAAGATTTCACTGATTATGAAGTGGTATTATTCTAAATCCACGCCATTACAAGCGTTGAACTAAGTATTTCTCCTTTATTTGCCCTGTTTACAGAATATGAGCCCTTAGGGTCCTCCAACATCTTCCTAATTCTCTATAGCTTTTAACAGCTTTTGCCATATAATCCCTCCTAATCCGTGTTTCACCATCCATTTACTGAAGCTGATTAGTTAGGTTACACGATGATTTCCACTGCTCCTATTGATTTCTGTATATCTTGTGAGTATTCAATTCTCCAAGCCCTTCTTCCTTATTACGTGGCCTAGAAACGTTTATTGTTCATTTCTGATTCTAATTATAATTAAAAAGTGTCCTTTTGCTTCCATTTCCCTTACAACCTACTCCTTGTTTACATACTCCGTCGGTAGCATTTTTAGCATATTTCTGTATAAACAAATCTCTGCCGCCTCTTTTCTCCTCTTTATCTGTGAGGACATTGTCTAACATTTAATGCCATATTAGAAGATAGATCTTATATAGCAATTCAAACCTCTTTTGGCTTTGTTTCTAAAGATTTTTTCCTGTTTCTTAATATGTCCGGCTTTTGGGCATCATTCTTTACTATAAGTCTGTACGCCTGAGATTTGTGTCACTTTTCCGTCGTCTTTTCAAACACTTCTACGATACTGAAAGTTTGTACTTGCTTTATTTTGAAATGTCCGGCTCGCATCTTCAGCTGCCACCATTGCTAACAGCCATACATTTTGTCTACTTACAATTGTTAATTATTCCTTTCTCCTCAGTTTTTTTAGTGTGCCTAAGAACACCTACAGGGTTTTTTTTTTCCCTGGGTCTACAAACAAACATGATGTCATCCGTGTATTTTATGTTGTTACGACATTGACTGCCTGTAATAAATTCTGGTAGGACTTATTTTTCTCCAAATCATAAATAGATTCATGGTCTCATGATCACAGCTTCTCATCAATTATATAATTTTATGTTATTTTTCATTAATGAAAATTCGATTGTTGAAATCGGCCATTTGTCATTTAAATGAAAACATTCATTGTTGCTTCAATTTGATTTCGTAAAAGAAATGTTACAATAACGGTATATTGAGATACTCATAACCCAACTGATGCGCCAAATATCAGAGACTCGATATCTTCCTAACGTCTAACTCAACGAGGCGTAGAAATTCTACTTGGTATCATTTCTACAAGTTGTCTCTAGAGAGATATTGAGCTATACAATTTTCAAAACAAATCAGAGCATCATGGGATTAATGACACAGGGGCATAATTATGTTAGAATAAGCCAGTATTGTTGGTGTTTCATGAAGTCCATGAATGGTTACTGTTGAAACTTAACTAATGCATGGAATAATAATGCAACACAAAATGCACTTAGAACAAAATGTATTGAAACAAGAAAGTGTACACAATATTTACATATAGTCTCTTGTATATTCCTGGTAAGACCGTCCCTGGAGAATGTGTTGACTGAGTCGCAGTCGGGCAGAGTCTCTGGTTGAATCTCTTGATTCCTCCTTCTCTTCCCGGTACCAACCATATTTATATGGTCGGTACTCCACTATGCAAATTAAGTGGATCCTACCACAACAGTTACAAAGCTGTGCCTCAAGGTCATCTCCAAACACGTCTTGGTGAAGCTGCAGCTCCAACCTATACCAGGTGAATATATCCCACAGCATTATAGAATCACTTTTAGCCTGTACGGTGTCTTATTTACAAAAGGGTCCATAGTTTCATGTAGTCTTCAACACACATCAAACATATCTTCAGCATTGGATCTATGGCACATCGAAACAAGTCACAACTTGTCACTATCTCATGATCGACTTGGCGACGTCAGGATGTAGCGGTGTATTTGGAGTTCTGGTGTTAACTAGAGCTACATGGTGGCTCTCCTTCCCCCCTATTTCACTGAATCTAACTGCGGACTGAACCTGCTGAATATGATGCGTGGATGGGATTTGAGCCAATGTCACTTGTCTCTTGCCGCAGACTATTTTAACAATACGACTTTGATCCAAATATTTAAGGACATATTACAAATTACTGCTATGTTCATGATGAGCGGTTATGTCCTCCATCAGGTAGTCCTGGTATATATGTGACCCCGTAGAGTGAGGGATGTCAAGTGTCCTCATAAGTTCAGAAAACAATGTCCTGGTTATCTTTCACTTATTATCATACCTCGTTATTACTCCGATAAAACACATCATCTTTCCTTGAGAAGCATAGCCGTTGTATACGAAATGTCATGTCCCAACTGATACAGGTTTTGAGATTTCCATGATATTCAGATAAAGTGATGCCACGCATCAGTACCTTTGCATACAGATATATAATAATTGTGGGGGAGTCCGTGTACCACACTGCTCCTAATTACCGTAAGGGCCATCAGCGTGAAAATGGAATAGGCGAGCCGAGTTCATATCCTAGCCAAGGATGATGCTTTCACTTTGTTCTATGCCCTTAAAAAAATTATAAATCCCACTCTTCGCTTTTTAAGCTATGGATTCAATATCAGGGAAGTTTAGGCTTTAAATACAGTAATTAAAAACTTAAAATCCATAATACCAAAATTTAAAATGAATTTTTAAAAATGTCTTCTAGAAAACTTAAATGGCTTTTGGACATTAAATCCGTGGAAAATAAGTTGTCAGTTCTGTAACTTTCTCCTAATTCTATGTGAATCGTCTCTTCACTTATCTGAAACCCTTTTTCTCAATGATTTTTAGTTGACTGATTTCGTTTTTACGGCTTATCAACCCATTGCAGTTTATTTAAAAACAGAAAATATTTTAGATTGTGAGATTTTTTTATTTGAGATAATGATTTAGTAATACAAGTCTATAATAATTAACCCATATCTGGAGGGAGGGGAGATGCAATTATACCTTTCCCAAAGGTATTTTCGCGTAATTGAATATAACGAACCTAAATGGAATTGGAAATCGATTCTCTGAATAAAATTTCCAAGCCATTATGAATTACACTACACGCACTTCCAAGCTTACACCACCTGGTATTTCCGAGCGGTTACCCATCTAGGTACTGACCAGGCTCGACGTTGCTTAACTTCGGTGAACGTACGAGAACCGGTGTTTCAATGTGATATGGTCGTAAGCAATTATAAGTTGTGCATGATTAAAAATATTCTATAAAGTTATCTTAGATGATCATTTGAAACTATGGTTGAAGAAAAATCTAATCGACTTATATTTTAAATAAAATCTATGTAGCTCTCAATATTCGAAAGAGAAAGCTTAGAAAATCGACAAAAACCAAAACGATGATAACAAAAATAAACCTTGTACAAGTAGGCACATAATATCAACTCAATAACAACATCAACACAGATTGATTGATTAATTTTATTTATTTAACGGTATCTCAACTCCTTATGGGTCATTTAATAGTGACATTTAATATTCTTCGCAGCTTTAAGTAATAAAAATATGATATAAGTTATTCTGCTTCCACAGTTGAATTCATGGTAAATGATACTTAGCTTTTGTGCATACACATGTTAGTGTGGACATGATTACTAAAGGCAGAAGTATGTGTGTTTGGTGTTGTAGATTAGTTGAAGTTATATGAATTTTATATTAGTACTCTGACCTGGCACTATCAGATTATTACTTTTCTTGTACGGACCATGGTTCACCACACTGGATGAAGTTGAAAACGGATACAAAAAGTGTTTTGCAGCTAAACCAGCCAAATGGTACGAGTGTGGAATTGAGTTTCTGGCACAACGGCTGCTTACAATCAATCGAATACGATGGGATATATTCTTAAGAATAAACGCTTTTCGTGTATAATTCGCTTGAATATATTAATTAAAGTTTCAAATGCTAAAGACTTTTGAGTCAACCTGGTATATGAAAGTTAATCTGATCAAGAGATATCTAAAGAAGGTCGGGGCGTAGAACAAAAAAGTAGACATTAGTTAGAATATAAATAATGGTAATTCCTCGTCACAGAAATTTAGACAGAAATTAACTGATGTCGATATTTGTATTAGCATCTTGAATTTTTTGTTTTAAATCGAAATATTTGTGAAACCCACGATACGTTCTCAATATTGACTTATCTGTTGTTACATTGGTATTCAGTGATTTAATGTAGGCTTTCTCGGAAGGCAGCCGACGCAGTAAGACAATTTCTTGTTGGCTGAAGGCAAAGAGAACGTGGGTTCTAAAAGGTCTATTGTTCGTTGAGGTGGCGTTCGGATTGAAGACTTTACGGAGTGTGACAAATGAGGTAATAATGAAAGCCAGGTCAAAAGACGAATCGCCTGAGATGAGAGAATTATCACGTTGGAACTTCTCTGATGTACACGCGGGAATTAATGACAGGAGGTCGACAAAATTACCGTCCTAGGACCAGTTAGTTCAAACGTGATCAATGAGACTTAGATCAATAGAAGGGATCGATAAAGTATATACTTACTAGATGTACTGAACAACAGAATGTTACCATTATATGGAAATGTATATACAGTCTTTTCACTTCCGTTATTCAAATGAATGTAGGCGCATGCGCGAGTATTAATGATCTCAGGTCGTCACCAGTTCTTTCTGAAAAAATACTATTTCCGGTTCCAGATTTCAATGGATGTGTTCGAGCTCTTCAAAACATTTTTTTTTTATTTTCAGCCCACTCGAACAGATTTAGTTTCTTTTATTTTTCTCTATATATCAGTGATATTCTTTAGTTCTTCACCAGTACCCTTTCTTAGACAATCTTCATATATTGGATTAGCCAAAATGTTTTTTTCACTTTATTAAATAGATTTACTACACGAACTTCCTTACCAATTATTAGTCTCTCTCTCTCTCTCTCTCTCTCTCATGTTCTCATAAGATACTTTACTTAACAGTGCTTTTTCCTCCTATAAATATATCCAAGGAATTAGTCATCTAATACGAAAGTGATTCCGTCCCATTTTGCACTTTTCCGTAGAACTTTTTGTTTGCGTTATACATGTAATACCGAATATAGCACTGAACCTCCTTGTATATGTTCCTTCCATTCTATCAATCCTTTGTTAACAGAAATGATAGGCTTGAAAGAACGTCCTTAAAATACAGCTTTCTACTACAGCTAGAAAGAAACATATTTTCAAATGGTTTCTTCGACAATCCACATTTATTATAGTCGGCAGCCCTCTCGTCTATCACAGCGTTTCTTTCCTCCTATAAATGTAGCCAAGGAATTGTCCATCTGATTCCGTCATATTTTTCTGTTTTCTGTGGATTTCTTTTATTTTATTCTCTTTTCATGATACACCAAACAAAATATAACCCTGAACTTCTTCGTATATATTTCGTCAAGCCTATCATTCATCTTCTTTGTCCAAGCTCAGCTTTCAACACCGTAAAGAAACACACTTTCTACTGTAGCTCGAAAGAAACTTATTTTCACACGGTTTGGGTAATTCAACTTCCCTATTCTATTTATTTTGTTTAGTGCGACGCGAGCATGCGCAATTCTGATCCCTAGATCCTTGTCACTTGATGGAATCCAAGCAACAAGGTAATTGCAGTCATCTATTTGCTTCATCTTATTCCCTTCTAATATAATAATTTCACCCTCCCGTTGATTATTTAGCAGTTTAATGCATTCTGAAATTTACCTGCAATCCTACCGCTTCTGTTATAACCACTAATCGGAGAAGGAGACCAAAAATAGTTTCGAGTAAAATTATTCAATGTGATTAATATTTGAAAAAAAAAAACTGTTATCTTATTCTAAATGATTGGCTTTCAAAATGTATATTATTATTATTATTATTATTATTATTATTATTATTATTTCCTTTGATTTCTATTGTATACAAATTTCCTTCGGGGTCCCAACAAGGGACATAAGGTTAGAAATGGTTTCATGGAGTTTTCCACTGATCATTTTTTATAAAAAAAAAGCTTAAGATCATACACATTTTACATAGATAAAGATCTTCGTAAGGTGTGAGTCTATCGGGAATTTTTCCAGCCAATCCAATGGCCTCAACTGGAATTATTGATGTCCTCATGTGCCACATTTTTGACAGTTATTTTTCAATATCCTTGGGCTATTATATTATTATTATTATCATCCCATTATTATTTGAATATACATAATCAACCTGATATATATAACTTTTTGAATATCACACACACACACACACACACACACACACACACACACATCAATATATATATATATATATATTTATATATATATATATATATATATATATATATATTATAAATTGGCCTACATTGTTCTTACCATGTTGCAAAAACAGAAACTAAAACTGTAAATTCAATTATAGAATTAAAGTCCGTAGTCCTGTCTCATTTTCAAGCGAATTTTTTCATAACTTATTTTGAAATTTACTGATTTTATAAGCACGTGCATTCATAATATTAGTTTCTAACAAACGGGGGGTTTCAATATTTTGACAAGGGGTGGTAGGATATTCATTTACAACCTGACAACTATTGGATCAAAATTTGAGTCACTTATCGAAAAATTATTATTATTATTAAGATAATTTAAGGATGCATTTGTTTTGTTTCGTAAGCACTGTTATGTCATTTGGTATTTTGTGAGATGCATATCTGTAACAAAACCCCAAGATATGGATTTTTCATTAGATTATAAAAAAAGCTTAAGTCATATCACCGGCATCTGATAAAGACGCCGTGGTCACCATATTAATATATTTTGGTGCATTCATTTCAGAATGAATCTTTTACCCCAACAGACACGAAAGTTAAGTGAGCAAAATATTAAGGGATTTTCCTGATTCTTGTATCAGAATGTCATTATATTCTCTTCAGAATATATGAATTAAATCCAAAAGATAATGATTCGATTTGAAGGACAAACATTTTTATATATAGTATATTTGAATCATAAAAATAAAACAAAAAAAAACAACAATAAAAGCGATCATCCTTTTAGAAATGAGCAAATCCTGTTTCCCTAAAATGAAAGAAGAAAAGGAACCACAAAAATCTGGGAAAAAATGATGCATGAGAACGACATCGCGTAAAACCATTTCGTTTTCCTTCCAATTCTTGATATTTTACGTTTTATATGTGGAAGTCTTATAACTGATATTGTCATGAAAACTGGAAATGGAAAGCCGAGTTGAAAATCTAGCTTCGCCTCTTACGCTCACTTTCGCACGTTTTTTCTCTGCCCAACTATGTTTTAACAAGCAGAGAAAACTGAGCTCTCTTAAAGAACGACTCTGATTTCCAAATGAGAAATAAACAGAAACCCACTCCAATTTACGAAGAATGAATCGCAACTTATAGATAATAAAGAAAGGAATCTGAAAAATGCCATGGTAGCTTACGTCCTCAAAGGACATGACATTTTAATAATATACTATACGGGTGACATAATGGTTATCAGTGCGAAAAACGGTACCAGTTAGACAAGTTGTAATTCCGTCTAAGTCTGTTCATTTTTTTTTAATATTTGTTCAACACAAGATACAAAGAGCACTCAAAGTAAAGGCTTACTGGGTGTGATTGTTGTAAGGAAGGGGAAAGAAGGCAGTAAAAAGTTAATATTATGATGACGTTGGATAGATATCAGCAGATCCTGGATTTGAAGAGACCAAGATTGTAGTCATCAGAGAAGCATCCTCTAGGGAGTCTGTTCCACAAAATAACAATTCTAGAGAACTTGTATCTTATGAAAGAAACACTAATGGAATGATAATAATTTGCCACCGTGAACATGGTATCGCAATGTTACATGTGAAGGTCTGAACTGGTGGAACAATAATGCAACTTGTCCGAACATCTGCTATAGTAACAGGGATAAAGTAGTGGAAGGCTAACAACATTTTAATAATATACTATACTATGAATAAACGTTAGTATATAATATACTATACTATGAATAAACGTTAGTATATAAGTATGCAGGTATTTAAAAAAGTCTTATTAAAAAATGAAAGATGGAATTCAAAGGCAGAATTTTTAAATATGCTTTTCCTATCTGGGGTAAAGGTTGCAATGATGGCGGCAATGGCACGAATCTATATTTTCGAACCCATCTCCAGCTTTTCGTTTAAATGTCAGGACAGCCTGCACATATACACTTCTTGAAGACGTATAATTGCCGAGATATTAAGAAGAGCATTCTTTGCATCGGAGTTTTGTGTGATTGTTTTCTACAGCTAAGCCTCAGTTAGCCATACTGGACCACCAACTTGTCTTGTGTCCTGGGGGCCATGTAATCCTTTACTAACATCCATTCTCGCATCGGCTGTTCAATTGACAATGACGCTAAATGGAAGTATAAACGTTAGTATCTCAGTATTCAGGTATTAAAAACAGTCTTGTCAAGAAATGAAAGATGGAATTCAAAGGCAGAATTTTTAAATATGCTTTACCAGTTTTTGGCATAATACTACTGGTAAATTTAATTAATAATGAATATAACAAAATCTATAGAATATTGACAGCTCCTAGTAGATAAGTCAATTGTTACTGCGTTGGGGGTTCCTACCTTCTCTTTCAAGCCTTAACAGATTTCAAAATTGTTTACAAGAGAGATGAATTATTTTCCCACCTACAACCCCTTTTCTCCAGTCGCAACGTCGAAAGCCTCTTGCTACTTCTATGTCAAATGTTTAGATGTGCTCCATTTTTAACTCCACCAACTCAGACTTTTCCAGAAAAGAGGCGCCTTTCCACGTTCACGGAGTTGAATCATCCTCATTCATTCCATATTTCTTTGGAAAGAAGCACGTTCAACTCCGAAAAGTTGTTTCTCAGACAGATTCTAGCATGGAGATTATCCAGATCACTACATATTTAACCTCTTCAAATGTAGGCTCAATCTTTATCTATCCGCCATAACCTCGTAATCATCACTCTCCATTTCCTCCTCGACAGTTTACCAGACGTACTCACAGAAAAAACGTTAAAAAGGACGATTTCTTTTCACCATTGTTAGTATATACTTCCTCGGGAAATGTATGGTTTTATGAAGCTATTTTTAGAATTTTAACAAAAGAACAAACATATGAAACTGGATTCATACTTTCTTTTTTTTTATCTCGAGAACTTACAACAAAAATGTTAAACACTTTATTAGATTGTTTGTTAAAAGGACAATTTTACATTTACAAAATTATAAAAATATATGAACAAAATACAATACTGTCTTGGTGTTCTCCTTCTAAAGAGTCGGACTTTTCCGCCTACTATAAGATTAGTAGGAGAGAAGGCCTTGGGAAACAGTCGAATAGAATTGAAGGCTGGGTCAACCGTCTCACACTCACTAGTCGTGTAATACACTTCTGTTGTACTTACTGTTTAATATATGATATATTTACGACACTTGTTTTGTTATTTGTCAACCATTTACTTGGTCACAACAAATACAATAGTTATTATTTACCATATTACAAAGAAATAATTATGAAAACAATTTTTTCCATAAGTTTTTAAAATGACTGAACTTGAGAATAAGAAAATTTAAATGAGCATAACGAGAAAATATAATTATAAATTTGGAGATTATATTTTCCGTACATTATTTATTTTCTTCTCAGATTATATTTCTTGCTTTACTTTTAGAAGGGGGGCATCTACCTTTTGTTATATGATCTTTATAAAGTACGCAATTATTTTTATTGAAATTTTTGTTATCAGTTCCCGATAAAAATGTATATTATATCTAGTTTCATATTTTGCGGTTTTATTACAATTCTGGTTACCCAGATCGATGTACACGTGAGGAAGGTCGGAGAACACAATGGCCAGAACGTAGGCCTAGCATGGAAATCAATACAATATGGGAGATGAAAAAAGACAAATGACAGTAAATCTTCAAGTATAAAATGTAACAGCCAGCTGTAGCAGCAGTAGCAACCTAATCAATAGCCATGTTAAGTTTAAGGCTGTAAGTTTAATACAGAAAAGTGTCCTCTAGTACAATGGCCTAGTGGATAAAAAAGTTGTGACATTTGGTGCTATAGTGGTCACAAGTTCAATCTCTCTTTCGTGACGTGTATTTTGACGTGGGAATAGACGAGCAAAAACTAAATAATCATACTTATTATAAAACCCAGGTTGTGTGTGTGTGTGTGTTCGTTTATATATTGGATCGGATTTCCTACATTTTTCAACCGATTTCAACAAAACTTCACAGGACTACGTAAAATTACCTTGCGGTGGTTCTGACAGCGCCAAAAATTGGAAAAAACACAATTGTTTTTGCACGAAATCAATTTGAAAACACGATTAAGAGGCATCGCTGTCGCGAGAATGAAAGGGGGACAACTCATATCCAGTTATACTTATTATAAAACCCAGGTTGTTTGTGTGTTTGTGTGTGTCTGTGTTCGTTTATATGGCAGATAGTGTTTCTTATTGTCTTGCACACTTTTTTCTTTATTTTTCCATTCAGAATGCTTTAAAAATTCCATTTACAAGACAACTGTTTATAATAAAATTCTATTCAATCGGTAGACTCATAACGATTGAAAACAATGCTTTTTGTTTGCGTTTGGGTTTGACCAATTCGTAAAAAAACAAAAAAAAAAAAATAAAATAAAATAATTAAGACATGCGTGTCTGTTAACCTTAAACAATAATCTTTGTCAATTTTATTTTTCAGTCTTTATGATGGTCGATACTTGATCTATCTCTTACTGTTACATCCCCGGGCAACGCCGGGCTCTACTGCTAGTACTAAATAAAAAAATAAGATATTCCTAAGATGTCCTTAAACATGAGTAGTGGAATAAGAACAGTTACCTTCAGAGATTAAAGCCTTAGTTCAGTCTGTAGGTTACCCAAATATATATAAAAATCTGATAACAACAACAAAGATCAGGACAATATTTCGAATATAAATAGTGTAGATATTTTAATTATTATATTAATATTCTTAACTTTCTTCTTTGATAATAGTTTATCGATAAACTGGGCGCTTTAGAGAATTTACACTACTTCTTTCTCTTTAGACAGTAATTTTCAACTTTTTCCACTTTTTCAAGCTATAGTAATATGAAGAAATTATTTTTATAGAAATCGATATCATATTTTCTTTCTTTTTACAGGCGACAAATTGCATTTGTGAAGAATTAATGCCGTAACATTGAACGTCCAATTTCGTATGTTTTACTCAATGCGTCTCACATCTTGCGCAATAAAGTTTTATAAGTGTCACAAACTTAGAGATTTATAGGTTCCAGCTCATTACTTATGCTTCTGGCAGACGATTCTGACTTTCCATAAGTTGCAGTTATGCTGTTCATGCAATAGTTGTCCACTCAAGTGCGTCGAAATCGTTATCAGACCATTTACTTTGTCCAATTTTGCCCAGTGCCTCCAGGGTAAAGATAGAAAATTCTGAAATGGCTGCTTGCCAAACCAATTCATTGGTTGTTGAAGAAAGATTACAAGAAACTTTGACTTCATTCACCATAAAATCACGTTGCAGTTTAAAGTTTGGTTTACAACAGTTTCACAAGTGTACGAATAGTTTTACTTTCTCTTGCATGTCTCTATTATGGGATAGATACTTGAGCAGGTGTCACATGGGTTCAGATCGGTAAGAAAATGAAAAAGCGTCCATAACATTAATGGCCAAGTGGGATAATGGAGAAGGGGAAAAGGTTTTGGAGGGCATTTACGGTAACGAGTATTTTTTTTTTATTGATTGAACCAATTATTTCTGTCTGTAGACATAAATATATGCCAATATATATATATATATATATATATATATATATATATATATATATATATATTTACGCACGCACGCACACACACACACGCACACACACCCTGCCAGGTTGTCCAAGACTTACAACACTGCAGCTGACCGCTTCAATCCAGAGCTGTGATTTAAGTTTGATCATAAGGTAAACAGGATCGACTTGTCACAGGAATCTTTGTATTGGGCTAGTCCAAGCAGGGCGTTGACGTACAAGAAAAAAATAACACGAATAAATTGAACAAAAATAAATACTGTTTTATATCAGTCTTCTGTACAATAATTGGCTGTGTGTCAATCAACATTGCCCCCTAAGTCTGAGTCACTTTTTCTTTGTTCAAACGTCTTGGCATACAATTCAAGTCGTTTATGTGTGAATTAAATCCTCAATTCTTCCCACGGGGTTTTTGGTATGAACCCTTCTCGTTCCAATATCTCTCAGTACATAACACTTTCTTATATTTTAACAACACTTTCTTCCGTTTTACTGCAGCAACGATAAATGGTATCACACACACAAACATAGGAACACAAACAAACACAATCACCCCACACACACACACACACACACATATATATATATATATATATATATATATATATATATATATATATAGAGAGAGAGAGAGAGAGAGAGAGAGAGAGAGAGAAAGAAAGAAATTGGGACAGAAAGACAGACAGACAGACGAGTGGTAAAACACACCCGATCAAACAAAGTTTTCTCCAAGCTAATGGGAACAAAAAACGCATTTTCTTAATTAAGACTTACGCAGGTTGATAGATATAATAAACGCTGTTTAAAGTAAAAAATAAAAAGGCTGCGACTGTTCCAAATATGATTATCCTCTAGGATAACGTTAACTATCGGATTAAGAATAATTCCGTCATTTCCTTTGGAATTACTTTGTTTACGCCTCGTATACGAGATTGAGTATTATGTGCTTTTGAGTTTTACTTGAATGTGAGGATCTTCTTCTAAAATGAATATGCTAGTTTGATGTCTTCCGGCAAAGTGCATTTTATTTATTTAGATTTCTCGAATACGCATGTCGAAAAACATAATACGCAATGTTTAAAATAAAAATAGGAACGTCCTAAAAATAAAAAAGGCAGATTAAAAATTATACCATTAATTCTTCAGACATGAATATATAAATAATCATTATTATTGCTCTAGAGTATATTTTTATGCTACATGTGTTTCAGTAATTTGTAATTTTATATAGTGTGAATTACGTTTACATGCTTTTGTATTCGTGAGTCGTAATAAAAAAAAACTGCAACCCAGCAGATTTCGAACATGCGTCCCACCTGGTGCAGACCACTCGAACACGATGAGCGTCGCAATCCATTAAACTTTAATTAAAATTATTTTGAACCTGCTCTTGTTGCTAAAGGGTCGAATTTTCTATTAAGTCTCTTGACTGCATAAACCAGTATACGTTATTTACACTGTTTGTAACACTTATAAAACGGTATTGCACAAATCAGTTTTACCATTATCATATCAGTTATGTCTTTTTTTCTCTAGTGTCCAGAAATATAATTTTTTTTTTAAATTCTATACTATATAACATGGAATATTATTTATATAAAATATTATAACTTATTTTCTTTTATAAATTTGTGTTTTTATATATTATATATAATACTTTTTTATAAATTTATATATTATTTTATGCTTATAATATTTTATGTAAATATATATTATATAATATCAAGGTGATTCATAAATAATTTCCGCTTTTGTTTATCAACGATCCGTTCATTTATTTATTTATTTATTTATTTTTTTAGCAAAGAGCCTGTGTAACCCAATTCCCAAATTACTGATTTTCTCTATCTTTTCTAAGAGTCGGCATATGGTGGAATAGTTTAACATCTTTGCTCATTCCCGTGTACATTGCCGATTTGGTTCCACTAATGACGTTAGCGCTTCATTATCAAAGTTCAACGAACACCTCGATCTCGAACGACATTTCCCCAGAACTAAACCGATTTTTTAGTTGCAGGCCAATTATAACGCCTTAATCATAAACACTACAGTTTTTTTATAGATTGCTCCACGGAGTTAGTCTTTGTGTGTATTCCCATAACATTATAAGATCGACTTCCCGAATTTAAGTGCAATATTATTTTACCTTCTAATTACACAGTTGAAATTGCTCCTTGTAACAATATTATTTTATTATTACTCCTTAAGAATGTTTTTTTTTTTTTCCATATTCTTTCACATTGAGTAACCTCTTGCCTCTTAATGCCTGATAATGATAAAAACTGCCATGCATGTTCAGTAGTTAGGATTATATATTCGCTATCACATTTGGTTTTAAAAACGAAAATTACTTATGATGCATTATATATATATATATAATTTGAAAAAAAAGATTTTATTATATTTTGTCACAGTTTAAGTTATTGAAAACATATTAATTTATTTGTTAAATCACAGGAAGCTCAGACAAACACCTCTTTCCTTTAAATATGCGCAGTACTCAAAAGAACCAGTATTTTTATGACTTCAAGTTAGTACGGTATTTCCCAACTCGTCAAGGAAGTCGCAAAGTTTTAATGGAATTGATCCCAGTGCGCCAATCACAACTAGAATCACTTTCACATTCCCTTTCAACAATCTTGACATTTGAAATCAGATTAGTTTGCAGTTTTGTGTTATTTTGTATGGTAAAATCAATAAGATAACAGTTCTTGGTGCCTCTATCTGGAATACTAAAACCCAGTGCTCGATGGTATATCACTCTGTCTGAAAATCATAGTCTCAGAATATTGTGGGTTTTCCAACTTATTTTGCAAGGCATATTCTTGTACCAATTTTATGCAACTGGGTATCCAAACTTTCGATATAATAACCAATGTATATAAAAGAATATGACACATCTTATATTCTTTTAGAGCTAACATTTTTCATACACTCATCAGATTAGTTAATATCATTATTGTTAGTAGTAGTACTGTTATATATCAGTAGTAGTATATTATTTATTTCTATAATTTTCTGTATATTATTATACACATTATACCGATGTAAATTCATTTTAGTTTTTTCCAAGCATCGACTCTAAAAGTCTTGTGAAATCCAGATAGGGTTAAAACATTGCAATGTGATTTGAATGCATCATTAATCTTTGAATGTGAAAGGTTCATCGGCTTCCTCCAATTCTTTTCTGGGAACAGCAATGGAAGATAGTATAACTAAAGATTTGCGTTGCATTCACTTATTTGTTCTGATGTTTATGCAGTAAACACCGACACTAATTTAACCTTTATATATTTATTTACATATATATATTTATTAAACCGCTACTATAAATAGTAACGTTTCATAATCTCCGAGATGACTCTAAGTTTTCATCAGTTTCGATTAATAGTTGGACTCTCAATGAGTCTCCTTTCTTTGAGCGTCTATTGAGAGTAAAGCTCGTTCTTAACCTCATATAATTAGAAGTCATAGCTAAAGATGCCGGAAAATACCAACTCCTGCCATGCTCCATCGTTACAAGACAGATCTGAGATTTTTGTCCACCATACACTCTCTTCCCCACAGGCGAAACTCTGCTAGTTCCTCGCTACCCCATTACTATTTTCAAAGCAGATGTTCAGAGAAGCTACATTCTTTAAATCCACCAGTCCAGATCTTCACGGCCGGGACACGCCATGCTTCGTGCACACGTCGACATATCTTCATTTCTGTTGTATTCATATGGTATAGAGAAACTTCCATTTAGACAAGTTCTTTCCGATAAGTTACTTTGTGGAACAGATTCCCGAGAGGATGCTTACTCTTTCAATACGGTTAACACTTCAAGTCTAGTGTCAAGCGTTATCTATCCTACATATACTCATTATATGCAATTCTTATCTCCACATTTCACACTCTGAGAGTATCCCTATACCTTGGGAGGGCTATTGATCGTTCTAAACTAAAATAGGATATCTGTCTATATAGATGAGGTATTATGATTACTTAAATTATTCGTACTGTTGTTCTCTTCTTCGCCATATTCACAACATTTAAGGTCTGGCCTTCTTCAGATGATTGGAATTTCGAACGGAACCCTTTATTTCGTCCACTGGAGTATTGTTCTAGTTCCACGTGCCATACCTCTTCCGGATTCTCAGTTATTTCGCTTTAACTCAACTCTACAACTTTGGTTCACCACTGCTGTGGCTTGGCATTGAACTCACAACTCTTTGGGTCTAATCACTGGATCTAACCCACGTCTTTACCCACTTGGCCATGTGAATTTTGGAAACTTATAACACTTTTTATCAGTGCTCATATTGCATTTTTTGTTGTTATCATTGCATGTTTTTTACCAGAGCTCATATTGTAATTTTTGTTGTTATTCATTGTTCGAGCAATGATGTCCAAGTATGGTATCCGGTCATGGTTTTGGCGAAGTTGAGACCCTTAGCACTGCCTCCTCAGAGGTAGCCAGCTGGTGTTGACTGATGTTGACAACTGTCTTTACTAGTTGATAATGGACTTTCTGTGTCACCTTCTGATTTTACCATTTACTTAATTTTTGTATTGGCGGTCCTTGACAGCATCGAATTCATGTCTTAAGGATTTGTCCAGGTCGTGAAGGACCCTCTTTCGATGTTATTCGTCCGTAATTCTGTTGAAGAAGCTTTCGAGCCTCTGGGAAATATCAGATTGTAGTTTCTGTTTTATCCAACGGTTGTACTGGATTCTCTCTCGGACAAGTGTATGTCCCGCTTTCTCTGCGACCAGAGAAGCTCACCTTGAACTGACGGAGAGTCTTGGTGCCAAGCCTGAAGGAGTGACGCCTCTGCATCGATGTAGGAATGACAGATGGCTTGAAATTCGTGCCAGCTTCTGGTGTGACTTTTTTAGTTGACTCCATGTTTTTAGTAAAGCGGGTCTATGCCGATTTTTCAATTTATATCTATATCTCTGAGATCGGATCAAATGAATATTAATCTTTGATTCAATTTCAAAGCAACTGATATTTTTATACTGCTCTACTGATGAGATAGATATTCAATTCATTCTGTCTTGGTTTAGCACAAAGTGATTTAAAAGGGAAGTATTGACTCGAAGATTACTTATTAAAATCTCGAAAGCCATTCATCCAGCAATATCTTATAAACTCATTCAGACAAGCGTATTTCATTAATATAAATACTTCTAGCTAGAATCATTTTCCGTTTTTATTATCTGTTTGGATGTAATTTGGATGACGTCTTAAACGCTCAAATTGTTTTGCTTCTTTAATAATTATAAAAACAAGTCAGTATATCATTTCTGATTTAACATAATCTGCCTCTCTCATTCCATTTTTCTCCCAGAGGAGAAACGAAAAAAAAGGGGAGATCGGAGGAGTGCTTTTTCACATGCACTCATTGCAATTGAGTGTTACAGCCATGTGGACCTGTACAGCCATTACAGATGCTGCATCGGTATCAACAGCTGAGGGATAACTCTTTAGGCGCAAATCCAAGGTTTCTTGACACCGGCGGATGCCACACACACACACACGCGCGCGCGCAGATACAGCAGCAGTCCTCCATTTTCGAGCGGTATGGGTCATCCCAGGTTCTAATAATAATAATATTAGAAACCGCAATCAAACATCCCCATCAAAATATTTTGGCATTTAAAGGAAACAGCAACAGTAAAATGGAAAATAAAAAATAGAACAAGAACTTGTAGAACCTGGGATGACCCATGCTCTTTATGCTTACATGAAAAACTACATATTATCAAGTTTCTAAAAAACAAAAGTTTAATAAATCAAAGAAATGAAATAACGGCCTTTTGTAGACACCACCAAATATTCACCTTAAAAAATTAGTAATTTATAAATAAATAGAAAAAAAACTACAATAGGAATTAGATCCCAAAATATATATTAAAAATTTCAGAATGCCATATATAAATAATTACACAATACCATATAAAATCTATGCGAAAATTAATTTAATTTTATACATGTATAAAACTATAGGATTAAAAATACAACCCAATCATATCTAAGCACCACTTTAAGAAACCATCAACGAAAAAACCAAATAAATAAACACCAAAAAAGACTGAAACTAGAATATCAATCACTAAGTTTTAACCAATATTAATAAGAAAAGAAAAAACAGAACCTGGGAAAAAGTCCATTGTAGCCAGACAAAAATCCCCCAACACAACCTTACACGACTTATATAATAAACATTCATACTTCCGTTTTTATTACCTGTTTGGATGTAATTTGGTTGACGTCTTAAGCGCTCAAATTGTTTTGCTTCTTTAATAATTATAAAACACGAGTCAGTATATTATTTCTGATCTAACATAATCTGCCTCTCTCATTCCATCTCTTTCCCAGAATTGATAATGAAAGAGAAAAACACAGATTACACCTCCATTTCCAACATATAAATGAGTAAAACTTTTCTTCAATTGGTTATTCTAAACATCTCTTGGGAATGAAACTGTCTTCCAAGTTTTAAGTTTAATATCGAAATTAAATTTTATGAGTTGAGTCAGTATTGAAACAGTCATTTCTGTGTCATGATGGAATCATATTTTTAAATAATTATAATTTTAAACTCCACTTCTGTATCGAGCAGTGTTTTTAAAAATAAAAATATAAATACTAAAGAACTTTGGATCATTAATCAACATTTTTTCCTATTACATCAACACACACACACACATATATATATATATATATATATATATATATATATATATATATATATATATATAATCGACTCTCCCGTCGAGATTCGACGGATGAGGGCCAAGCAGATCAGTTTCCAGGAAACCGACAGCCCGACAACGGCACATGAGATTTGATTATAGTGGTTTCGTGCAGGACCATCCACACTTTTTGAAGGGACAAATACAGAGACCTGGTGCACCGAATGCCACAAGGTTCCCAAACGACCCTCCGCAGGTTTTGAATTCAGAGTTGTCCTTCTCCTAGAAGAGTTGCCAAGGCTATAGAACCCAGTCTGTACTGCTATTTTACCCATAGCTGGAGGGAGATGATTCATACCTTTTCGAAGGGTATTAGCACGTAAGTGAATGTAATGGATTCGACTGGAATTCGAACTCGATTCTGCGATCTCTCAATCCAAGCCGCTATCCATTACTCCACCGTGCCTACATATATATATATATAGGATCCGTTAGGTAAATGAAAATAACACTGCATCTCATTTTCACATATATTTATCAAAATTACATAAAATATCTTGAAATACTAAAGATTAAATTTGTTCAAGAAATTTCCATTGGCTTAAACTATAGCCTCCAAACGACTTCGGAATCTTTCTGAATTGTGCGTTCTCCTTGTTAAAGTTGGTGAATGTTGCCATAATCCTTGCCTTCAATTCATCTTTAGTGTTACAAGATGTTTTGTTGGTTTCTCACTCAACTGCACCCCACACCTAATAATCAAGGGGGTTGCAGTCTGGGGGGTTAAGTGCCCTGAAGTAATGGGTGATGTGGCTGCTGAAATTGTCTGACAGCCATGACTGGGTTCTTCTGCTCTGTCGTAAGATTGACACCTAAAACACTCTGAAAGGCTCATATTGGAGCTTCCGGTGTGAATACCAAAAACTACAGGATACGGCTTCCAAATTTCTGGGGCCGTGAATTTCATCATAGTGCTCTTTTTTCTCACAGACAATGCCCAACTGATCCTACTATAGGGAGCAGTCGACAAAATAAAAAATAAACAACGCGCTTGCGCGAAATTAAAAAAATAAAATGACGAAAATTTACCCATTGCACCCTGTATATATACATATATATCCAGACATGCTGCTATGTGTGTCCCCCCATCCCTGATGTATAAAAATCTAACAGAACTCAGTAAATCTATGTGTTCAAGACACGCAACCCAATTTTCCTATGAAAAACAATACATTGCATACAACTAACCCGTAACAGTTATGAGAAAACACTTGTAATATAAGTGGGTACCTTCAAAATATGAGCATACATGATGAAAAAAAAATGCCCAAACTTTATAAAAACAAAGTTTTATCATCAAAATCTTTATGTTATTATTAAAAGAGAAGACAACAGGATTTTTGGATTATTAAGTTATATTTCTTAATTCTTTTTAGAACCTTCCAAAAATTTCGCTATAAATTTTATTTTTCTTGCGTAAACTGGTGACCATGAATTATTACGGGAAATTTCAGCGTCTTTTTTGCGGTGAATTGATTTCGAAATTCTTGAAAAAAATCAAATAATTGTCGGATTTCAGAACTTATTCACAAATAAATCATTTTAGAAATCTTTCTTTTTTAGAAAATCTTCCTAAAAATATTTTGTGTCTGTTACGCCCTACCCCCATTT
Source organism: Acanthosepion pharaonis (assembly GCA_903632075.3). Taxonomy (NCBI): domain Eukaryota; kingdom Metazoa; phylum Mollusca; class Cephalopoda; order Sepiida; family Sepiidae; genus Acanthosepion; species Acanthosepion pharaonis. The sequence goes on along the minus strand of CAHIKZ030000541.1, from coordinate 1,271,348 downwards.
TATGAAATGTTGAGAAATTCTATTTTGTAACGGTTAATGCTTTTATTAGCTAAAAGGAAAAGTCCCTGGAGAATTTAAATCACCATTTTTTGTATGTAAAACAGAACCCAGTCACATAAAATCTACTAAATTGTAAAATAAAATTTGCAATAAAAGTAAGACATTTTTTAATTAGAAAAGATTTAACTATTTTTATGAATAAAATATATTATGAACTTTATTGTCGTAAGTAAAACTTTTATTTTCGATAATAAAGAATTTTTACAAGAATTTTGTCATCTGTTTTAAATTTCAATTATATAAATTTATTTATATATTAAGATGGTTAGGTAGAAGTCGAATGGACGTAAATGCAAGTTTCATTTTATACAAAGATAACATACTAACAATGTGTCAAATGTGTTACATATATATTCTCTCCGACTTTGAGCGTTTTAAAATTCTGTATTAATTTGTAGCAATTAGGGGATATTCTTATTAAGTAAAAATTATATTTGCTAATCATAAATGGAAAATCTTACTACAATTCAGCCACTGCCAGTATTTTTAAAAGGATTTTTTATTTTTTGTCTTTATAAACGTGCCAACTTTTGTAAATACGTTTATACACAACATTATCAGAAAATAAGAGCAATAATTATAGTAAATTTAAAATTTATTAGTAATTTTCCAACACTTCCCCAACAAGCATCTTTATAAGTAACATTATAAAGTCATATTACCAAAAAATTCATTAAAATATTAGATTAATTAGAATATTTTCCTAATTTTTAAAGATTACATGGTAGTTAAAATTAAATAAAAATGGCGCCCACGTTATATTTGTCAAGTAATGTGTACAGTTAAATCCCTCGTCGAAAAAAATCCCAAACATAAGTCGATTAGGAAAGTTCTCACCACCTCATAAAACAAACACTTCCATGTTAAAAATGGTTTTCTGCGATATTTTGAACTAAAAGTAAGCAATATTTATTTCAAATCAGATTAATTAAACTTCAAATTAGCTAATATTCCTCAAATTAAGTTTAAAAAAAGCGAATTTTATTTTTGAAAGCTATTTTATATTTTTAGGGATTTTTAATAAAGAGCAACATCCTGCGTTGGCAAATTCAATAATATGGCTGATATTGAACAATTTTCACGGTTTCAAAAATTCGAAACAATTTTTATTCGGTTTAAAATACAGTAAACTTATTGGAAATATTAAATTCAATCTATTAGCTTGAAATTAAAACTAAAATAAAAGCATGAAGAACGAGTTTTCATTTTAAAAATGTATGTCAAACATTACATATCGCTTCTTTTGGTGGGGGTGGGAGTTATCTACTTTAAAGTAAAATGAATTTGTTAGAAGAAAGATTCATAAGTAAAAGGAAGTTGTATATACTAAACAAGGAGACGTTTATTAATTTAAAATATATCTAATATATTGTTTATGTAACCAAACGCGAACGATTCGACCAATGTACTATGATAGATATTAATGGTATCTAATACTTTGATATTTTATTTTTTCACATATTTTCTACTTTTTTTGTTCAATATATAAAACCTATTTTTATAGCCATTAACACAAACGTTTTAACTAACAAGCAGAAACATATTTGTTAGGATGGGCTGTGTTAATATATACTTAATTTTGCAGCTTTTGTTTCAACTGGCATGATAGTCCAGTAAGTAGAAACGTGTCAGACTAATGGCTTTATTTTCCCGGTTTCGAACCCGGCTGCCAGCCAAGTAGGGAAATAAATATAAATGTTAATCAATATAGTTTTCTTTACGTTACGGAATGAATCAGATAAAATGATTCTTGAGATATAAATATCTTTAAGCAATCTGAAACGTATTTCAGACTGATGGATAAGTCAAGCCTCTTGCAGAGACGCATGGGCGCTTCTAAAAACATATTTAGTGAAGACAGTAAAAAAATTGACACTGAAAGTAAATTTTGTTTTAAAATGTACACTCCTTTTCAAAATAAGCGATTTTCTAATCTTTAATATTTGACTGTTTAAAAAATAAAAATATATTCCCTATTATTCTATTTCTTATTTGATTTTCACCGTAACTTGTCAATTTCTGTCGAAATGTTTCTTACCTGAAAGAAATAACAGACATAATGTGTTGAAGGGAATAGAAAAATGAAAAGTAATCCCATTTTTTAACATTTTCTTTCTTTTTTTTCTGAATTATATTCAATGTTTACATATATTAGAAACAAATGACTTCTTCCATCCAAAAATACGCAATTTAAATTTAGCTCTAATGAAATTGTTTTGAATGACGGTCGCAATTCTGAGATACACGGATTGGGCCTTCAAGCTAGATGCCGTTTTCCCCGACTGAACAATGAAAGGAAAAGTTCCAAAGAAAAGATCAAAACATATTGCTGGTCAGCAGACTATTGCAGCTGTGTTTTCTAATTCTTGTACCTCTGAACGACTTCCACAGCTTGCTAAAGACCTCGGGATTAACTCAGCCTCTATATAGGGCTTCCTCTGTTTTTACTGAAGCCAGTGAGTCAACTGAAGTATATCTGCAACCCCCTTCATCTTCTTCCAAAAGGAAAAGCGAATTTCTATTGTACAGCGGTTCACAAAATACAAATTGCTTCGCTTTTCAGACGAAAACTTCATACACTGTGACATTTGTAATAAATATAACAAAACAAATGCATAACCAAAGGAATGCAGCCATTTTCAATACCTGCCATATTTTAAGCAAAGAGCATCAGTCCTACATCAATATTACTGCTCTGCAAAAAGAATTGGAATGAAGTAAGGTGACTTTGGACAGTCAGTAGAACAAAGCAGTGCTGGTGCTGTTGAAAACCACTCACTGGATGGCCCAGAAAGGAGCACCCTGGTCAATGTTTGGGTCATTAGTCAGCTTTTTTTATAGAGATTGGACTCCCAGATCCCTTACCTCTGTATAAAAAGCAGTAGCATACAATTCACAATATATAGCCGATGAAATGATGTCCAATAATGAACTCAGCTCTAAAAACAAGTCAGTGAATCCCGATTCGTGTCTGTGTTCATAGATGAATTTATAGACATAACCAACCACAAACCCGTTGATGCATATTTACAAATTATTGATCCTGGGTTATTTTAACAATGTACTCATCTTGTTGCAAATAAAGAGTGAGTTGATACAACTGGTGCAGGAATTCATCCAGAGAGTGACATCAGAACTGGTGTTAGATGATGCAATAATGAAAGGGAAAAACATATTCCTTAGGTCCAATCCCCACATTGTGAATCTGCTTTGCGTTAAACCCTCCCTGGTTTTGTGGACCTCACAAGCAGCTCTCAAAGAGCAGATCTCAAAGACTGATTGATCTGTTTTATCAATTATTACATGTTAGTCCTAAGCTCAAGGATATGACATCTCGCAGACTGACAGTATTATCCGGAGACACCCAGAACAACATGTAAAAGGGTGAGTATCAGTTTACAGAAATCACATGCATCAAATTCACCAATAACATAACTAACATGTACTCAATGTTTCCAAACACCTCTTTGTGTATTTAGTATGTTGGATCTCCTTCCCATCTGCTTAGGAATAGCTGAAGGTCTATGCAAAGTAGTTCAAAATTCTAATTGCCCACTATGGACATGAACCAACCCAAATGGATTAGGGATGGAAATGATCGCAAGATGACTGCCCAGCTCCTCATCATTGCCTTGATTGGAATAGGGTTTACTAAAGAAAGTAGTCATTGCACCGTACTACTCCACTGACAACATGTGGAAGCTTTTGGGAATTAGTGACAAAATATCACCGAAAAGATTTCCCCAACCCCACTCTTCTTGCTCATCTAGCCACCACCTTGGCTTTGCATACAGATGGCTGTGAACCAGAACTTCATCTTCACCCGTCAGCCGAACAGACTCTCATCGGAATATCAAGAGCAGTTTCTCCAGGTCAACCTTTGGCTCAAAAGGTCAAAGTTCTCTTTTGAAGAGGCACTAGCCAAATGGAAAGGGGTCAAGCAGAGAAAGCTATGTACTACGAAGTACAAGTAATAATTGAGAAATTCTATTGATCTGCCCATAATACACCACAAACATAGCTGTATCATTTGATCATTCTCAATATACTTTCCACTGTTTTAGGTAAGATTCATTGTTGTGCTAAATGCTTCATAGTGATTAAATAGATTAATTGTCTTATCAATTAAAATCACATTTGATTTAGTTGATTATTTCCAAACTAAAAGACCTTGACAGTTTGTTGACTTTGTGAAGGTGATGAGAATTTTTTTCTTCATCTGATAAGATTAGTATTCTTATCATGTATTTATTTTGGTACAACTTCGGCACTATATTCGCCATTTTGTTTTTATTTGAATTTGTGTAATGTTTTTTCGTATGCAATATATACTCACCAGTATTTTATTTGAAAATTTACATTCTCCTTGACCGGATGCTACCGAAGGATGTAAGGCCCAGTCTGTGCTGCTATTTATCCATATCTGGGGGAAGAAGAGATAGATTCAAATATTTTATAAGTGAATATAATGAGCTCCACTGGAATTTGAACTAATCTCTCCGATTCCCACAAAACTTTTAAATTACAGAGTTTTTGTGTTACTTTAAACCCAATATAATTTTTTCTAAATCTTTTAAATCACATTTTTTTTTCAGTTATTTTAAAATTTGAATTTTTAACTGTTCCCTCCTCATCTGGATACAAAACTCAATGCTTCGTTTTCAAACTCCAGATGAATGACAGATTTAAATTCCGGCATCATCCTGATTCCAAAAAGGTATATATCTATGTAGAGCTAAAATGGAGCAAGCCTGAAGGGTTTCAGACACAAGGACGGACAGAATATGTCTGTTTATTCGACGAGATTCTGTAAACTGAGTTTATTGTGCAATGTTGCTGTTCCAAATAAGAGGTTTTTAAGCTTAGCAAAAATTTCGAAAAACATGTATTTGTGTATAATACACAATTCGTTTTTGCCTTTAATTTTCCTTCAGAATTTATCGTATAATACACAAGAAAATACAGCATGCGTATTGGTGTGCAATGCAACAGACACGGCCTGCATTTGAACTTAACAGCGATGATACCACTTTGAACGCTGGTAAGGGCTACACTATCCGCATAGTACATCGTTTACGAAGCGCAAAACTATTCAGAAGCTTCTAGAAGAATTTACTGAATTAAATATGGGATGAATTGAAACATTTACCTTCTCTTTTGACTTGTCTAAGAAAAAGTCATGTGGAATGGGAAAGATATTAATTATTTACAAAATCTCAAGTTGAATATAACCATGAATGGCCTTGAACATCTCAACTGAAACGGAGTTTACTAAGAGAAAAATATTATATGTTTGTCAGGATTCTAAAAGAAATTTACATCCCAAATTTTTTGAATCTAAACAAATTGTTACGAAGTAACGCTACAGAAAACATTTAAGTGACAAATCAAAAAAGGAAAAGACGTCAACCGGAGAATTTGTTAAATAACGCCGGCTCAAACTGTTGATTCGACAAAACAAACAATAAAGCACCTGGCGTAAAAGTTCTTTCACCTGCGGCGTATTTACCAGACCTGACACCTATAAATGTTATTTCGTTTAGTTTCTTTCTTTCCCAGCAGTTTTCACAATTTAATGTTATCGAAAAATACTCAAAGAATTCATACGAATAAAAACTAAAATTGATCTTTTATGATAGCCTAAAAAAATTACATGAGAAGTTATGTTGAGTAAAAATATGATCAATTTTCTTTTTTCTTCTTTTTCTTCTTTTCTTCTTCTTTTCATCGTCTTTTCTTCCACTTCTTTTCCATCTTCATTTTCTTCTTCGTTTTACTTATTATTTTTCTTCTTATACTTATTTTTTCTTTTCCTTCTTTTTCTTTTTCTTCTTTTTCTTCGTCTTCTTTTTCATGCTCTCTTCATCTTTTTTTCCTTTTTGGCTTTCTTCTTTTTCGTTTTCTTCTTTTTCTTCTTCTTTTGCTTCCTCTTCTTCTGTGAGCGATATCGTTTCAGAATAACGGGCGATAATAGCTCTCTACTCTTTCCTGTTTCTTCTGACGCTTTAACTGAATTTTAAAGTCATTTTCTTGTTCTTCCATCCATTCGCAGAATAGTTCATTCGGTGTTTCTATTGCTTCTCTTGCCTTCAGTATGCCTTGTGAGTGTGACATTCTCTAAGCCTGGCTCTTCTTATTTTGTGTTTCCAGAAATGTCAGTTGTTTCTTCCTGGTGATAAACATAAGTTTCCTCGCTGTTCCTTAAAACTACCTCATTGCTTACTTGTTCTGTTCATGTCATTCTCATCCTTGACATTTGTCGGAAGAACAACATCTCTGTCAGTTCAAGTCTCTTCATCTGTGAGGAAATTGCCCAGCATGTACTGCAGTATAGAATAGATATTACATAGATGATAGGTGTTTTCATATTCCTGTCTAACGGCATTTCTTTATCTCTTAATATTTTTCTTAAACATTCAATGGTATATTTCACCCAACATTTTTAACAAAATCAGACAAAAATCCCAATAACATAACACATAACATTTATTAAAAGCAGTTTATTTTCTATTACTCGATGGATTTGATACTGTTGATTAGACTTTATGGTTTATCAACCTTTTACAGATTATTAAAAACCAGAAAACTATTTTGGAATCTAAGAAATGTTTGGAGATAAAGATCATTGTTATTGATACAAGATCTACTAATAACCCATAGCTAGAGGAGAAGAGGTGGATTCATCCCTTTTCAGTGGGTATTAATACAGCATACGTGACTATAAAAAGCCAAGAGACATGACTAATAAAATGCTAAAATATTAAAAGAAAAACTTTAAATTCATAACCTACTTTTATTTAAAAAGAAATATAATACATAAATTAATTCTAAACCGAAATAATATAAACATTACTAACATTAAAAATTCTAAAAACTACATAATTTAATGACATATTTGATTAAATTATGTCGCTTAGCATCCTCCATAATTTACCTGGACTTATCAGTTAGACTAATGAATATTTATTATTTATGACCGTCGCCTATATTTAAAAATTGGAAAACTAACATTTTCATTTTTGTTCATAAATACTTGTTTCGAAATAAAATCCCTATATTTATCTTGATAAAGTCCATATATATATATATATATATATATATATATATATATATATATATATATATATGTATGTGTGTGTGTGTGTGTGTGTGTGTGTGTTTGGTGTGTTTTGTGTTTGTATTACAATGATGTTCACCTGTACAATGCTCAAAATCCACTCAAGCTAGAGAGTTACACAGTAAAGGAACCATTCCAAAAGGCAAGAGAAGGAAAATATTTTCGAGAGAACCGAAAACCCAATACTAAAAAGGAAACTAGGGATAAACCGCTAAGCCTGTGTGAATCATACGATAGGCACGCCTATCTACTTACATATATATATATATATATATATATATATATATATATATATATATATATATATATATATATATAGGTAACTATACTCGTTTCGAAAAACCCTCCAATTTTTGATTTGCCCATAATCAAATCAATCCCGAGGAAAAAAGGTTTAAAAAAAAAAAGAAAGAGCTAGAAACATGAAAGTCTGTCGAAAAAACTCGCACAGATACAGGTTTGAAGCCCAAAGAAAAAAACCCGATACGAATAAACAACTAACTAACAAAAGAGCTCAATACAGACCTAGATAAATCTAGAGATAAACCTAGTGGAGCCAGACAAACCTACCCAGGTTTCACCTAAACGGATCGATCCGCTTAGGTGAAACCTGGGTAGGTTTGTCTGGCTCACTAGGTTTATCTCTCTCTCTATATATATATATATATATATATATATATATATATATATATATAAAAGAACATTAAGATATATAATCCGGTGTTCTTATTGATATTTTTTATTTTTACTTTTTATTTTTACAAAACAGTGCTCAATGTAAATTTACAGAGCATAAATATTATAAATGAACTGATTTAAAATATGGTTTCTTCGCTACACAGTAATAACCATGTTTCAAAAACTGAAGCTAAAAACTTCAAATTTAAATATATAATTAAATTGAAATCATCAGTTCTGTCTCATCTTCAAGAGAATTTTGAAATAACTTATTTTCAAATTTATTGAGTTTTAAACGCACATATAAATTCATAATTTCCTGTTTACAAGGATACAGAGAAATCCAATCATTCATTATTTATTAACTGTTGTTGTATCAATTATGAGTTAGGTTCGAAAAATAGGTTAAGTTTAGGGAAAGTAGGGGTGTATTTTTCAACGAATTCTGACATCCGTTAAACACATGTCGTCTGGGGTTTTTTTATTATTAACGACAAAAAAATTTTCGGCAATTTTTTTCATACTTGTATACTTAAAGAATACGTTATATTTAACTACAATTTTATAATATTTTTACTTTTAATTACTAATAGACTATATTACTTTTTAAATCAAGTAAATGTAACAGAATTACTTAAATTATTTAAAATTATCTTTTCATATCAAATATAAGTATGTATATTACCAGCTCCCAGTTTTCTTTTATATATATTATTTAAGGAAAATTTTTGACAATGACTGCAAAGAATAGCTATTTTATTTCTTTGATTCAGTAAATTTTTATTTTTTATAAACTTAGTAATATATAGTTTCTCATGTATGCACAATGGACATGGGTCATTTAATGACCTACATTATTTTACCTTTTCTTATTAATTTCCATTTTACTGTAGGTGTTTTATTGGTTTCTTTTAAGTGCCATAAATATTTCGAAAGGTCAACCGTTATTTCGGGATGTCTAATTTCTGTGTTTATTTATCCTAACTGAACTTTAATGTTGATTGTACCGTTTTTTGAACTCATGGCTTGTGCTACCTGTATAGATTTTTATGTTTTCGGGATTCTTAATAGATGAGATATTGCATTGGTATACTAATGATTCTGTGCGACATTTATTTTGTAGATGACAGTTATGAGGAATTCTACAGTTACATAATTTTTATTTACTTTCATCTCTTTTTATTTTTATTTTTATATTGTCTAAATTTCTTTGGTTTCGGTCTAAGTGTTTATTGAAGATATTAGCATTATGTTTCTTAATAATTTTTTCTAAGTTTTCAGTACAGCTGTAACTTAATTTTAGTGTATTTTTATTGAAAATAGTACTACCTTTAGACTTAAACTTAAACTATAGTTTACTATCTTTAGGAAAATACTTAAAGATTAATGCAAGGAATTTTTGTCCTAATTTGTTCTTTACTATTTGGTTGTATGGAGGTGTATACCAAATTATTTTCCTACTTCTGTTTTTTTCTATGCTTTCGATTTTCTTTTTTTATATAAGTTAGTTTTGGGCTTTTGTAGTCATTATCTTTTAGAGCTTTATTATAGAAATTACTATGTTCATAGAAAATCTTCTCATTTGCTGAATTTGTATTGATTCTTTTTCCGATAGATAAAGGTATATGCTTAATTATAGATGGAGGATATTTTGATTTAGGGTGTATATACAAAAGGATTGTTATTGGGTTTATATATATATATATATATATATATATATATATATATATATATATATATATTAAAGTTATGAAGAACTTGGTAAACCGAATGGGTAATTCCAAGGAGGATGGAATCCTGAGAGCTCAATGTGAATACAGAGCTAATATTTAATGAAAAACAGACCACTTTAATGTGCCATTACAATAATTTATTTCACCAAAATCCCTTTTAAAGGACTCCGGATCATCAGGTAACAATTCCAACAATTCCTTTCATTTCGTTGTTGGAATTGTTACCTGATGATCCGGAGTCCTTAAAAAATTTGGGTGAAATAAATTATTGTAATGGTACCTTTTTAAAGTGGTCTGTTTTTTATTATATATATATATATATATATATATATATATATATATATATATATATATATATATATATATCAATGAGGCTCTTTGCTTTTAGATGACTTTTGGGACAGGTTCATTCCTGGCCTCAATAGGACAAGAGTACGATCCATTGGTAAAGCTGCTTGCAAAATAGCCATTTCTTTCATTGACTCCTTCTGCCATGGCCTATCTTTACAAGAAAGGATAACTCAAATTAATTAATTATGGTTCTAACATTTCCGCTGGCGCTGCCCCATCTGATTTTTTTAGTATCGACATAGTTGAAGCGCGGTTATGCAGCTTTGTAGGGTATGAATTATTTTCCCTCTAATACCCCATTTTCTACAGAGAAAACACCGCAAGCCTATCGATACTTTATCGCTATTTCCCTGGAAAATGTTCTGATGTGTTATATTCTGTAATTCACCCAGTGCAGACATTTAGATTTAAGTCTCTCCATGCGATACACACAGGAACTAATGATCCTCATCCGGTCCGTATACCATTAGTAAGGAGGAAGTTCCACTCAGATAGCTTCTTCCCTAGAACGATTACGTTGTAGAACAGACTCCTGTAATGATGGTTCCCCAAACACTACAACCTTAATCTTTCCAAGTCTAAGTTCAACCGTTAACTATCGTACATATTTTCAAAATATAAACTTACTTCCTTACGTCTATGCAACAGCCTTATATCTTCCTTTTTTGTTGACTTTTGGGCCTTGCATCGGGTGACAAATATTAGAAAATTGTTGTTATGAGCGGTTCATACAAGTAACGATTAGAAGAACTTACACTAGTTTTTTGTTTGGAGGTTCTGAAATTTTTGTCAGTTCCATATACAGACTAGAAAAGTTTATTTGAAACTATTTTAAAATAATTAAAAACTTAATCGTTGTTTTTACATAATGACTACTTTATACTTCAGGCTGGACATGATTATTCGTCAATGGAATTAATTATAATTTTATTAAATAAATATTTTTGATAATTTATGTCTTTTATTTTTCTTTTTTCTTTTAATTTACGTAAATGACAAGAGCGACGCGAGCACGGAATGCGACATTTATGCTCAGAAAGAGCAATACAAATGCAAATCAATATATACCTATACGTTTTATAGATAATGCAAAAGCGTTTGCTTTTGCCATAGCCCTCTATCTCTTTTCAACTGAAATCCATAAATCTTCCCCGCCTCTTCGCTCAAATTGCACGGTGACGACATAAGGGATTCTTTCAAGGCAGACACACTTTAATATGACAGGAGAAGCATCTCTCTCCACTGTGAGCCATATCAAAAAGCGCAAAGGATTAATGTAAAGGCTTGATAGAGTCCCCATTGATTTCAATGTAATTGTCTTTTGCATCAGTTCTTCGACAAATTCCCTCTCCTACACTTTATGATAGTTTCTGCTATTCGCTTTCTTCCCGTCTTCAATGATCACCAATGGCAATTTCGAAGCATCAGAGGCAAGAGCAACCCAAACCATGTTACCAATTCGTTTCTGTCGCTTAAAATATGATCTGGCACTTTCTGGAAGGAGCGTAAAATCCTGTTATTTTGATAATTAACCTCAGCTTACACATTAATAAAAAGAAATACTGTTCGTCCGACCAAACGAAGATTTTGTCTTCAGCACACGGTATCTTGTCCAACATTTTCTCTACATTGGTAGAGACCAAGCCGTTTTTTCTTGAATGTATTTCAGAGCAGCTGTCGCCGCTGAATCTTTTATGGTTTTAGTCCTAAATCCTTTTCACAATCCTACTTAGAGACCAATTCGAAAAATTGCCAAATTTCTCACGCTAAGGTCACAAATTCACATCAATATATCCGCGAAATCTATTGTTGAATCAGAAGGTCTTGCGTGGCCGGGCGGTTTAAGGCCAGTGAGATCTAATGAGGGTTTACCTAGGGGACGCAGGTTCGAATACTGCTAGATGTCACTGACAAGATTTCTCTTATATTAAAGCCAGTAGATGTAGTTGGATAAAAAATAATGTTTAATTAAAAAATAGAATTTGAAATCGGATATGCGTATTCATCAAAAATAACCTTTAAAGAAAATAAAATAAAAATAATAATATGTCGGATTTAATACACTTCCTCTCTCTCTTTCTCTCTCTCTCTCTCTCTATATATATATATATATATATATATATATATATATATATATGTGCATGTGTGTGTGTATGTATATGTGTGTATGTGTAAAAGGAAAAGCCAACATTCAATCTTAAACTTCATGTACACATACACACAGACAGACTACATATGTATACACACACACACACACACATATATATACATGTGTGTGTGTGTGTGTGTGTGTGTTTAGGCATATCTGATTGAATAAAATTGGTTATATTTATTTTTATATTAATCCTATCATATTCCGTATATTCCAATCAAATATAATATAGGGAAAAATATTCGTGAATATGAAAGGATTATGATAAAAATAAGTAGACATAATGTTTGCAATTTATTCAATCGGACATGCCTGAAAGAGAATTACCTAAATACCCATATATATATATATATATATATATATATATATATATATATATATATATATATATATAAAAACGAAACATGGTCCAGGAGCGCTGCTTATAATAGGTAGATATAATAGCCCGGTTAATAAACTTTGACGAATAAAAAAGACAACAAAATTTTAACAATATTGGCAATAAGATTGATGATATTTATCATACACTAGTTTTTTGAATAAACTGAAGCACGGAGAAAATCATTTAAAAATTGGAATTTCCGAACACAGCTGTGACCTTTTTCAACTACACGAGGAATAAAGAAGTGGTACTTACTTTTCCGAAGAATGTTGCTGATGTTGGTCAGATTTCCCTATAGTAATTATACGCCCTGAGTAAACCCAAATTGAGGGATGAAACGGCATTGGGGTTTACTAGATTTTGACTTCAACGCTCACTTTGATATATATATATATATATATATATATATATATATAAATGTTTGTGTGTGTGTTGCCTGTGTGTGTGTTGCCTGTGTGTGTGTAGCCTCTGTGTGTGCGTACGTGTGTATGGAGTTTAAAATAAACCTATGTTTAAATTTTAAAAAAGGAATAAAATGTTCAAAGTCTCAGTCTTCACAAGATTTTGGTATTACTGACAGACTCACTTTGTAAAATCGGCCGTAAGATCAATATTTTGATATATTTTTTTTAATTTTGAAAGGCGATTTTAAACATTGGTGTATCTCATACTTTAGCGTGGGTTTATTCTATACATTAAACGCTGACAAAGCAATAAGATGTATTTATGAATTGCATTATGTAATATATATATATATATATATATATATATATATATATATATATATATATATATATATATATATATATAAAAAAAAACCATACAGAAGGCATATTCTTAAACTGTTAAAGGAAAACAATCACGGACAAGAAAGTCGCCATAGAGTTATATTTTCAAAATTCAGTTTAATAACACCTTATTCTCGAAAAAGTGTCAGCCATGTTGGATTGTAATTTTTTTAAAATCTGATTTGCTTTAAGCCATGTAAAAATATCATAAAACATTTGTATTGATCAAGAAAAAGATACTGAAGTAAGCTCTCTCTCTCTCTCTCTCTCTCTCTCTCTCTCTCTCTCTCTTTTAAGTAAGCAAAACCGCGAATATTTTCTTCTCGCCTCTTACAGCGACTACGTTTGTTTATTTAACTAACGCGTGTCAGAGACATGTGAGTGATGAAAATGTCTACTTGTCTGGTTTCTACAGCTTTTGAGTGGTCGACGTGTTTTGACAAAGTCTGCTGAGAATAATGTAAACAGTTTTTTACGAAGACATTTTACCTACTGGCTTCCAGTTTTCACCGACACTTCAAAAATCGATCAGGTTTTACATCTAAAATATTTCTAATAATATTTTAGTAGGCAGTCGACTACATTCTTCTAAATCGATGGAAAAAGTTTTCTGACTAACTAAGATTTGACCTAGAGGGGAAGTTAGCTGCCAACTTTTGATAAATTTGCCTTGGACGCTCTCACGATTTTCCCGTCGTGTTGCAATGCATTGACCCCACTTAAAGAACAAGTAAATCCATCTTCCCAGTGTCTCTGGCGATTGGCCATCGAAAAGAAATCCAGCTGGTTGGCTATCCCTAAAAGACATGAAGATAAAAGATGACCTGATCTGTTTTGTTTATAAAATTAACTTGTGTGCAATATTTAGATTAACACTTAAACGGTGAGAAAATGTTGCACTAAGTTGTCTCAATTTTTCGCCTCTTTTCTCTACAGGGATTATGCATGTATCTTTTTTCTTTTTATGTACCATGTCCTTTCAGGATGTAGGAGATCATGACTCTCCACCTCCCTCTATCCCTTGCAGCTCTCAACAAGTTCCTTCCCTCTCATACCTTACCCAGACCACGTTCTGTCATCCAGGTATGTCACGCGTTGTTTTCCCTTGTCTCTCTTTCCCTCTATTCGACCCGTGAGGGTCAGCTTCTCCAGACCTTTCTTCCTCATCATGTGTCCCAGAAACTTCAACTGTCTCTTCCTGGTATTAAGTATAAAGCTCCTCCTTGTTTGCAAGATCTCATCGTTTCTCTCTCCATGATATCCTTACCATCCTTCTGTAGAACCACATCTCTGTCGCCTCGAGTCTCTTCTTAATCTTTGAGGAAATGTTTCAACATTCGCTGCCATAAAGAAGGACAGATGTCACGTAACAGTTCAGTTTCATTTTCTTTGTTACCAAAGATATCCTCCTGTCTTGTAGTACACTGTCCAGCTTTTGGAATGAGTCCTTGGCTATCCCAAAACTCTTGTCGCACTTGCCGTCAAAAACGAGACAATTTTTAAGGGGTATTTTTTTTTATACTCATCTTTGCTTTAATTATCTACAAATCGCCTTCTTGTCTCTCATCATCAAGGCTGATACTAACCTCCATAAAAGTGAATCGTTGCGAAATCTCGGGCTAACATACTCGGCTGACATGAAGTGGAAAGATTATATTGAATTCATTGCTAGATCTGCTGCTAAGAAAGCTGGTTTACTGATCCGTGCTAGACAATTTTTTCTCACTTGAATCTCTCTTACATATTTCAAAGTCTACCATTCGTCCATGCCTTTAATATTGCTGCCACATATTGTCCAGTGTTCCTGCTGCATATTTAGAGATTCTTGATAAAATCCAAAAGAATCATCAATATTATTCTTCCTAACCTCTCATCTTAGTTTAAGTCACATTCCCACCAACATAGTGCAGCCTCTCTGGACATTGGACATTAATGGGGTAAGTATGAAACCATACATAATACTAAATTACAAAAATATGTTTCTAATTTTCTTGGGATTGTTATTTTTGTTAGAGCAAGCCATAAGCCCCTTCAGGCATCAGGCTACCATTACTCTCCGTGGCTTTACTTTTCTTTATCATCTGTGATTTATTGGAAAGACAATAAAATAACTTTTATTGTCTTTGTCACAAAAGTAAGCTTTGCATTTCGTGTCATACAATCGTATCAGAGGAGTCATGAGCGCCCGGATGAGGCACCTGTAAGGTAACCTCATAACTAGGAGGTGCAAAACCGTCCCTCGATGGCTGCTCTATATATGTAAATATTTGGGCATCCTAACTGAGGTTAGGATATGAACACGTGCAATAAACGATGATAAAAATGTATATAAGTGCACCAGGAAAAAGAAGAATCTCTCACATATTCGCAAAGAAGATCCACGTTCGAAGAAAATCCCTAAAACACACATTTCCATCACACTGACATTATTCAACGACGTTCTGAAATAAATAAATAAAACTTTTAGGTAGGAAAAAATTTTTCTTCTATTCTTATTACCCTTTATAACGACAACACACACACACACACACACACACACACACACACACACGTATTATATTATATTATATATGTGATATTTTATATATATATATATATATATATATATATATATATGTATAATTATAATTATATTATATATATATGTGATATTTTATATATATATATTATAATTATATATATGATATTTTATATATATATATATATTATAATTATATTATATTATATATGTGATACTTAATATATATATATATATATATATATATATATATATAATATATTATATTATATATGTGATACTTTATATATATATATATATATATATATATATATATAATTATATTATATTATATATGTGATATTTTTATATATATATTATATATATAATTATATTATATTATATATATGTGATACTTTATATATATATATATATATATATATTATATTATATTATATATGTGATATGATATTATATTATATTATATATGTGATATTTTATATATATATGGCATTATAATTATATTATATTATATATGTGATAATTATATATATATATATATATGATAATTATATTATATATATATATATATATTATATTATATTATATATATATATTTTATATATATATGTGGCATTATAATTATATTATATTATATATGTGATACTTTATATATATATATATATATATATATATATATATAATTATATTATATTATATATGTGATATTATAATTATATTATATTATATATATATGTGATATTTATATATATTATAATAATATATATATATATATATATATATATATGATAATTATATTATATTATATATGTGATATTTAATTATATATATATATATGTGATATTTTATATATATGTGGCATTATAATTATATAGGTTATATATTTTATATATATATATATATATATATATGATAATTATATTATATTATATATGTGATATATTTTATATATAAATATATGATATTTTAATTATATTATATTATATTGTATATATGATATTTTATATATATGTGATATAATTATATTATATTATATATATGTGATATTTTATATATATGTGATATTTTATATATAAATATGATATTATAATTATATAAGTGAGATTTTATATATATATATATATTATAATTATATCATATTTTATATATATGTGATATTATATTTATTATATATATGTGATATAATTATAATTATAATTATATGTGATAAGTTTTTATATATATGTGATATTATAATTATATATATATATATATACTTTATATATATATATATATGATATAATTATATTATATTATATAAGTGATATTTTATATATATGTGATATTATAATTATATTATATATGTGATATTATAATTATATTTTACATGTGATATTATGATTATATATGTGATATTTTATATATATATTATATTATAATTATATTATATTATATGTGTGATATTATAATTATATTATGTTATGTAGCTTTTTTCAAAATTTTCTATTTTAAGTTAGGAGTTTTATTAGCTTTTTTAAATTCGCAAAATATTTAGAAAGAGATGTACTGTTTTATATTATTTTTATTTTATACTATTGGTGAAGGATATGTTAAAGTATTATGCATTTTGAAAATAAATTAATCTTTCGATCGCCAGTGGTTTGACATCGCCTGAGGAAACACATTTGTGGTGTTGAAACATGATTGTAATTGTGTAGCGATTTTTAACATGTTCTTGTTTTAAATCCTAAAATAAATAATATTTAGATCTATTCTGTAGTTAGCTATTTTTTTAAATGTTATTAAATGCTATGTACAGTGGAATTATGCTCCATTTGTTCTCATTTTACTTGTATATATATATATATATATATATATATATATATATATATATATATATATATATATATAATAACCTGAAACTTGTTTACGAGCATAAAACGTAATTATAGTGAATACTTTGCCCTATTTTTATGTATTGAACATGTTACTTACCACTTCCTGGGTAAAACACACTGGATAATTCCTCTACAAAGCAAAAGGTAGTATCCGTGACTACCAAAGAACACATTTTTCTTTACGAGAATTTCTCGAGTGCGCTGGCTGATACACACGGTTTAATAAATAAAAATGAAGCGTCTATTTCAAATACGAAGTATCCACTATAATAACATTTGAATTAATAAAAATGTCCGATTAAAAAATAAATCTATTAATTCTTTATTTAGATGTGGGTATGTATGCATATGTGCCTCTGTGTGTGTGTGTGTGTGTGTGTGTGTGTGTGTGTGTGTGTGTGTGTGTAATTATAAATCAATTTCCGGTGAATAGTGATCGACAACAAATAAAAGTTCCCTTCATTTTAACGCAATCAAGGAGGCGGCAACATAATTTATTTTTAAATGCCTCTTTTATACCCACTCGTCATGTTCAAGATGTTACAAAAATGTTACATCTTTGCACACACCAACTAAAGTCACCGAGGCGGTGAATGCCTATACGGCCAAGATGGAAATCGCGGAAAATTACTTGGGGAAACAATAAAAAAAGGAAAAAGAAAATAAAAAATAAACAAAAGATGATTTTTCAATTTATGATAAAATTTTTCAATTCATGATGTAATTTAATATTTATTTTTCTATTTTAACGCACTTTAGAGTTTATAGCTATAGCATACCATACATACTCAAAAGAAACAAAAATTGCAAACTTGTAGATTTATTTTCCAATATGCTAATGATGCATTTGGATAGTACTTATGCATTTTGAACGCTATTGTGTTTTGTTAGACAAAATAAATGTAAAATGAACTTTCTCCTTCTTTTTAGAGACGTGATAAAGAACTTGAAGGAACTTGTTTGCCTGTTCTGCACACTGATTTGTTCTAAGAATTTTCAATATCGATGGTTCTGTATTCCAAAACTTTACGTTTAACGCTTTTTGTGATCCTTCAACCTTCTGCATAGCTTCTGATAATCATCTGCATTGTAAATATGGTCAGTAAGTCAATGACCCGCCCATTGGTAAGAGATAATTTATAAAATTCAAGTAGCGAATCTCTTTTCTCTGGTAGACGAATAAATACTAAAAGAGCCAGTATTGACCTAGAATTTCATCTTGTATTACTTAAGTTAGGTATTTTTTGAAACTACATTTTCAGAAATCTTCCAGTTTTGTCAAAAAAGCGGAAAAAAATTAGATATTTCATATTATGACGTCATTCTGCTGTTTCAGTAATCTCTTCTTTACCATTCCTGAAATTCTTGTTGAGCAAGTTCAAAGATAAACGGATATTCGATATTGGGCGATGTATTGTTTCCCCCATCCATACTACGCGAATCACTCGGTCAAAAACATGATGTTGACTGCCAATGAATTGTGCTTTTCCAGTTTGTTTTGAGCTAATAATCATTGTAGCTGAATGACAATCCCGTTCTTACGTCCAGTGTTTATATTCGTAGTGTTCGCAATAGTCATCTTTATGCTCTTCCATAAATTGTATTCATCTAAAACTGCTGTTATTCCTTTGACAACAATATCCGCTTTTCCGTTTGGTAGATATAATGCTTCTAACTTTAACTTCTCTTCTTTTATTCCTCAAAAATTACTTGATATTCTTGGACATCAATTCTTTTACCATAAAAATGCAATGACCAATTTTCTAAGTGTAATGTTTTCTTCATTTATTCTTTAACAGCTACTTTAATAGTGGATCTGTAAATAGCAGATTGAGAAAGTGTCTCAACGTCAATCCCTTCTTAAAATAACTGCTGGCAATCATTTGCTGCTTTGCTGGTAAGTTTAAAGATGCTACTTATTTGGTTGCATTCTTGGTTTTGCTATATATTATATAGGAATAAAGTGTCGCTGCCGACACTTGTGTTTGAACATAGATCGCCAGTGAGCAAACACAGGCGATCCCATGATTGAATTACGTCACCATAGAGGAAACGCATATATAGGAAGTCGCGCGACGTCTAGATTGATCGTCATTTTTATTCTATTCTCTATTACTATTCGGATCACTATTTCTACTCTACCCTCTATTAATATACATTTCGCGATTCTCTTTACGATTTTCTCTATTCACTATACGGTAGTTAGTTTTCGAGCGACTATATATCGAGCAAGTACTATTAATGCGAGATTATTCGAAGGCGTCTGACACTAGTATTGTTCAACGGCGTACTATAGTTGTATCTGCGATTACAAAGTCTCTACTACAACGAGCATTACGAAAGTCACAACGATATTCGTTGACATCACAAAAGTGGCAACGAGTGTTCGTTGACATCACAAAACTATATTTCTTCCTTTTCTTACGGATTGTTCTTCAAAACATTCGGATTAACTCTGTAATTGTGTTTCTGATCGGAAAATTGAAGACGTTGTTGTTTTTGCTGTTGTTACTCTTGCTGGAATTTTCTCTAAGGTTACTTTTCTTCTTTTAGATGGATGAATAGTTTTAGAACTCGCAGTGTTTCTAGTTGTATATCCAACATATCCTTTGCTTTCGATCTGAAGATGATCTAACCGTCTGTCCTTACTACAGTCATTCAACATTTTCTATTGTGATGTCAAAAAATGAATTCAATGGAACATATTTACATCGTTTCATACAACCATCTGTGGTGTTCAGCTTTGCTTAATCAAGAAGCCTATATAATCTGAAATCTAAAAAAAATTTAATCACAAACACAACACACCTGTCCTATTCGTCTTATCTAAAGGACAACCCCAGCAGCACTCATACTTATATATTCCCACGTCATAAATTTCCAGAAAGCTCAAGAAATTTCTAGAAGTCCCCCAAATATCTAGAAGGTTCCATGAACATTTAAAAGGGTCCAGAAGGTACTAGAATGATCAAGAAAGTCATAGTACTACTATACTAATAAACAATTTTAGAATTAAAATGTTCTTCATTATATTTGTTGAAACTTGACTAATGCATGGAATAATAATACTACACAAAATGTACTTAGAACAAAATGTATTGAAACAAGAAAGTGTACACAATATTTACATATAGTCTTTTGTATATTTCTGGGAAGACCGTTCCTGGAGAATGTGTTGACTTGGTCGCCGTCGGGCAGAGTCCCTGGATTGAATCTCTTGATTTCTCCCCCCGTCTTCCCGGTACCAACCATATTTATATGGTCGGTACTTCCTATGCAAATTAGGTGGATCCTACCACAACAATATTTTAACAAAAGTTCATGGAATTATGTTACAAAAAACAATTATTTTAAAAAAAGTCAAAACATCATAACTCTCAGATAAAGATATATATATATATATATATATATATATATATATATAACTCTGATATATGTAGAAAAATCACGTGGTAAAGATAAACACTTAGTTGTGGAGCAAGCTAAGTGAACAATAATCCAACCTTTAGAAAGAGAGCTATTTATGTTGCCATAGAGCATCTCATTGTGCTAAAGTGGGATAGTCCATTGCTTGGGCTGTGATTGGCTGCTGGTACCTGAGTGGAGGTATTTCTATATAAATACCAGCTTGATTCATCTGTTAGTTTGCAGGGTTTGTATTAAGTTACAACCTGCTTTATTTTTGTCTGCCAGCTGGACGCTAGCTGGGACCTTTACACCGGTAAGTGCTGTTTATTATTGTTATTCTACAATATATATATATATATATATATATATATATATATATATAAGTTGCCCGGGATGGAATCCATGAAAATAAATGGTAACGATATTTACGTAGACTCACAATGCTTGTTGGGAACTAATCGTCAACAAGGAAATTGAAGACACAAAGTGTTGCTTACCATGCTATCATAAGTAAATTTGTCTCGGACTAAGATTTACTCTGGTACAAGGTCACAAATGTCTGAAAACCTAACTTGTCGCATCACTACACTATAGAAAGAAGATAGGACGAAATCGAGCATATCGAATGAGGAGCTAACCGAAACCGAAACAAAACACAGAAAATTATTTTCAAAGGCGTACAAAATATAATAATCGCAATAAAACGTGCATGTTAAACCCTCAAGCGGAAAGAATAAAAAGGTTTAACAAAAAAGAGTATACATTACCGTAAAGTGGTAAAACTGAAATCCAGAATCATAGTTTTAAAAAATCTATAATTACGTTTACCTGCTATCTTGCTGTTTTATATATCGACATTACCACTTTACGGTAATGTAAACCTTTTTTATTTACTTTTTTCTATTTTTGGTATTCTTTCCTCGTGCTTTTACATAAGAGCCTTTTTATCGCAATCACAAAAATACTGAACGAAAATGGATGCTTGTTTGTTTTGTTTTTTTTCTCTCGTTACATTGTAATTCACTTAATACCTGTTAAAAAATATTGCAGTCATGTTTCGATTTTTGACAATGATCGAGTAATGGTCAGATCAAAATTCCATAATGGAAAAGTTTTAAAAATCCTGAAACAGAGAAGTGTCAGCGACTTTGGGTAGAATCATTTTTCTCACCGACTAGCGACATCTCATCTACGCCATCTACGACATCTCATCTACGACATCTCATCTACGACATCTACGACATCTCATCTACGCCATATGAAATCAAAACTCCATTTTGGATAAAAACCGACGGGCGTGTCCTCCAGCGGTTGAATAAATACTTGTCAAATTTTCTTTCTGACAACATTTACTTTGATTTTCATGATAATGTGATCAGAAATCTGACATTAAAAGCTCTTGTCACTTATAAAATTTTATGTTTATATTGATTTGTTTCATTATATTCTTATCATTTCGCTTTGCGTGCGATCTTTCATTTGACAGAAGTTTTTGGTTTTGTTTTGTTTTTTTTAATTTGCAAAGCTACAATCACCGTCATTCATAATTGATGTAGATAAATGCTTAGATCATAACAAAATTAATTATATTCTTCTAGCGTGGTACTGAAACATGGATCAATTAGAGATATTTCTATGAAGTTTAATTTCAATATTGTTGTTCTAAAATATATTAAAGATATATACTGTACATGCAGAAATAATAATAATAATAATAATAATAATAATAATGATGATGATGATGATGATGCTAATACGACTAATAATAATATGCACAGTGGGTTGCATAGTTTAAGTACCCACTGAATATAAAACTAAGCTTGATAGAGTGAGCCAATATCTACATTGAAAATATGTAACATTAAGGAAACTGCTATCAATTGATATAAGCATCACCCAGACCCGGTTACAGAGATTGAACCTGTAAGACATTTATGGGATTTTACAACACACAAAGAAGAATGAAAACTAATCGCCCAGACTGCATAAAGAGAATGTGCTTTCTCATGTTATGACAGACCCTGTAGACTGTAATGTATCTTTAAAGTACTTAAAAAAAAACTATCAAAATACAAGGATCTTGAAGTGAAAATCTCAAAAATCTGGCACATGAGGACATCAATATTTCTATTTATAGTTGGAGCCGTCGGATTGATGGGAAATGGGTCTGATAGACTCAGTGAAGGGATTCCTGGTAGCCCATTGCTTAAAGAAATACAAAATTTTCTACTCAGAAGTAAAAAAAAGAGTGCGTTCACACATTACGCGAGGTTTTATCTATGTCAAATGTGTGTGGTTTTAATTTTTTACAAGAAATGATCAATGGAAGATTCATGAAACCATTTCACTAGTTGGGACCAGGAAGATTCATGAAGCCATTTCACTATTTGGGACCAGGAAGGAAATGTATAATCAACAGAAACCCAAGGAAATAATAATAATAATAATAATAATAATAAATTATTGAAATTAAGTGAATGGACGCCAAAACGAGAAATCTTCTCACTTGCTATCGCATGCATCATCCCAAAGCTGATGTTGATCGTCTGTATGTGCCCAGATCCGAAGGAGGCAGAGGATTAGTTCAACTAGAACTGTCCTACAAAACTACAACAACTGGCCTCCAAAGATACTTGGAAACTACAGAAGACTGGATGATGGTATGCGTCAAGGAACATGAAAGTAGTAAGCGTCTTTACTCCGTAATGAAAGAAGCCAACAAATTCAAAATGGAGTTTCAAATGGGCGTAGAGATGCAACTACAGCACAATACACCGGCTGAAACTGCAAAATACTTAAAAAAAGACAGCAAAGACGAATGCAACCGACCAGATACAGAAGCGATGGCAAGATAAACCGCTTCATGGCCAATACTCTGCCCGTACCAAACAAGCTGACGTAGCCAAAACCTGTACCCATCAGTGGCTACGTAGTGCAGGGTTGAAAGCGGAAACTGAAGGTTTTATCCTTGCTGCGCAGGACCAATGCTTGCTAACTAGAAATTATCAAGCACATATACTAAAATATTGTGTCAGCCCAAAATGCAGATTCTGTGATAAATATCCAGATACGATTGATCATCTTGTATCAGGTTGCACGATGTTGGCACCCACTGAATATAAAACCCGACGTGACAGAGTGGGCCAATATCTGCACTGGAAAATCTGCAACTTCTACGGGAAGGAAACTGAAAGAAACTGGTATGAACACCACCCATACCCGGTTACGGAGATAGGACCTGTTACAATTCTATGGGACTACACAATACACACTGACAGAACAATCAAGGCCAACCGGCCAGATACTGTTATTAAAGACCACAAACAAAAACGGTGCTTCCTTATTGATATGGCAGTCCCTGCTGACTGCAATGTATCTTTGAAGATATTCAAAAAGCTGTCAAAATACAAGGACCTTGAAATAGAAATCTCTAAAATGTGGCATATGGGAACATCAACAATCCCTGTTGTAGTTGGAGCCCTAGGATTGGTTGGAAAAGATTGCAGTAGACTAATTGAAGGGATTTCTGGAAGCCCATGCCTAAAGGAGATAAATTGTTCTGACAAGTACAGCCCACACTTTACGAAGGGCTTTATCTATGTAATTTTTTTTTTTTTGGCAGCGGAAAGTGTCATGATGCCATTTCTAACCTTAGGTCCCTGGGCGGGACCCGGAAAGTAATGTGTAAACGCCAGAAATCAAAGAAAATAAAAATAATGATAATAATAATAATTCGTAGGATGCTGAAGTCAAAACTGGATGGTGAGAAGACAATCTCAACTATCAGGGAAGGAGTCGTTTCAATAACAAGTTATGGTTCAGGCCTCCTTAATTTGACTGGTGTGGAATTGCAAGAACTGAATGAAAACAATAGAGAAACTCTTAATAATGCATAGCGTACAGCATCGACAAGCGGACATTGACATGATATATCATAAGAGGACTCTGAGAGGAAGAGGGTTATTTTTAGTTGACATTGTGTGGGAATAGAACAAATTAAGCACTTAAATTACATAGACAACAACAAGGGGAAACTGATGAAAAATGTAAAAATAACTTTTGGTAAGAAATAGCAATAAGTAATACATGAAGTAGATCAAAATTCAAGAAAGTATTCTCTAGGCAGTTTGAAAAAGCAACAGAAGTAAGTCGAACAGATGTAAAAAGGAATGAATTGAAAATGGTTGTTTTTAAATGTAGGTGAGTAGTAATTTAAGTAACAATCAAGAGGTAAAAATCTTTAAATGAGAAAAGAGATGCAAATCACATAAAGTTATTTTCACTTCATTCGTACGGATCGGCTTAGCAGTTGACTCATAAAAATGTCTACGTGAAGTGAAAGTATTTCGCCGCGTGTGTCTTATGCAGTATCTACGCAGGCCTACTTTTAGAGAGTTGCTATCTTTTTTTACCTTTGCTAATAGTGAATTTGATTTTAGTTCATATGAACTTATAACACCCAATTGTGTTGTGTAGCCTCTTCTTCTGTGGTTCTCTTGGTAACTGCGCCAATTTGAGTATATGTTGCATAGCCCTTTGGTAGGGGGTTGGTCTTGAAGTGACGATGTCGATTCACTCACAGTGTTAGATCTCTCTCTTTTCTTTCTTCTCTTGGACGGGTGATCGCGAGTTGGTTTTAGTTCGGAGATAAATGAGAAATTCAACTATTATTTTATTAACCAGGTCGACGGGTACATCTTCTAACTAGCCAGTGGCGTTGCTGTTTCACCCCCATTGGGGAGTAAGTTCCCAGACATAAAATACCACGTCTACATTGTATGACGTGTAAGACTTAACTCACTCCATTCTACATCTTTTGTTTTCCTGTATCTGACCTCAAAAGTCGAAATGAGGACGACACAGGAGAAATACAATTCTCTAAAAAAATAATAGTCTGCTAAACTATTATTTAACAAATAATTGGATGACACGGTAAGAAAATGACTGAAATTTATCCAAAACATGGACTAGTTTTAAAGTTCAAAACAGGGATAATTACATAAAACTTACTGTGATTATTCCACAGTTTTTGAATTTACACTTGCAGTGCTTTTCATCTATTGGTTATAAAAGTCAATAATCTTGACTGAAAAATTCGTAGTTTTCTGGCAGAGATTTCAGAAAATATAAGTCCACAGATTGTCTGATTTTGCAGAAGGATATTTCTTTTTTTATTTTACTTATGTTATAAAAAGCAATTCTATTATTGTAGCAACTTCCGATTTATTATCAATACAATTGTTGGAAACACAACTGGTTCCCTTCAAAAATAATAGATAAGAATTATGTTCGTGAGTTCCATACAAAAGAAAACTCTGCAGGTGGTCACCCGGGAATAATGAAGGTATGTCACGGTATTGCCGTTAAAGACAATTTTAAAAGGAATTATAAACTCATTTTTGATTATACACAAACAGGAACATTCGCACACACTTGGGTGCAACGCTTTAAAAGAATTTAATATTCTCGAAGAGGAAGAATACGTACGTATAGATTATTTTTAACTTTGTTTTTCTAAGAATTGTCTTACTCATTTGAACTGTTTTAATATTGTATGGCTTTAAACCAGTAACTTGATGCCAAAAATGATGATAAAAGGAACTGTTATTTTTCTCACTTTTTTTTATTCTCATCGTATATATTAGTTTTGTACAGTGTCGAATCACCTTTTCTTAGTCGTATTTAACTTCCGTTAAAGTTTTTCACTGAGCGCCATATTTACATGCTTACCACGTTCAATTTCTCTTTGCATATGTCTTCCATATTCATTTGACAGTTTCTAGTTACTGTTATTTAATCATTTTATATTGCCTCCAGTATAAATCGTTGGTACACTATATTTTTTCAGGAAATACAATCGAACTACGCCAAAATCATTTTCGAACTTCAATGGTGTCTTCCTTTCCGATTCACCTTCCTGCCTAAGATAAATTTTGTTTCTTAGACAAATAATTATTTTCAGTAAAATTTATACACAACCCCCAAGGTACTGTGGTAGAAGAAGGCGAGAAAAAAGGACTAACCATTATCGGCAAAAGACAGAAAGTATGGTCATCAACAAAAGAAAAAGCCCAAGATGCGAGTTAGGAATTGGAAATATAGACTTCAAACACGTGCAGAAATTGAAATATTTAGGAAGCGTTTAGAAAATGCGACACCGAGATCCAAACATGGATTGAACTATCAAAAGAAGCATTCCAAAAGATTAGTAAGGTGCTGAGAAACGGAGAAATTTCGTTAGAAACAAGGAAAAGGGTGCTGGATTGTGATGTGATAGGCATCCTGTTATATGGCAGTAAATGCTAAACAATCTTCTTGTGGATGAGGAAAAAAATAGAGGCAGCAGAAGTGTGGTTCTAAAAGCGATACTGAAAATTCCATAGACGTAGCGAATAAGCGGCAATATAGTCTTAAAGAAAATGGCAACAGAAAAAAACAGATACGGAAAATCAGGAAAATACAACTGAAATTATTTGGACACATAATGAGGAAGGTGAGGTTTGGAAACCTTAACATTCCCCAAGCATATTGAGGGCCAGAATGATAGGGGGATGCTGCGAGCCAATTACCTGACGAGTTTGTGCGAATGAAGGGCATAACAGGGTGTGGGGATTAGCAAAGGGAGAAAATTCGTTAAGAGCCACGCAAGATAGAAAATGATGGAGAGCCATGATTGCCTCTCCTGAAGGGACGTGGTACATAGAAAAACAACCGGATAAGGGGCTGGTCAAAAGCTTTCATCACTGTTTGATGGCAATCAGTTTAGTTCCAACTCCCTTTATACATAATTCATCTATCACTCTTCTGATATTAACCTCCCGCGAAGCATTTTAGTTCAATGTGACACAAACATAAATTATTTTAAGATCCTCTCTTTTATCTTTCTTTTGCTCTATCACCTCTTATAAAATTTGAATGTATCGCAATCTGTACGCCTTTCCATCTTACTTGCATTTCAATTTTTCGCGGCTTACGAGCATATAAAACACTGGTGTCTGTATGATCTCCGAAGTTAAGCAACGTTGAGCCTGCGTAAACGCTTGAGAATATCCTGTGCTGTAAGCTTATATGTGCAGGTGGTGTAATCGATAATGGCTAGGAATTGTTAATCGGAGAGTCGAGTTGGGTTCGTTTTTATTAACTTACGCGCAAATAAACTTGGGAAAAGTATGAAACCACATGTTCTCACTGCAGCCGTAGGTTAATTAATAATACTTCTACCACTAAAACATTATCATCTAAAAAAAAAAAAATTAAATTTAAATATCATTTCTAGTTTACAATAACCTGCAAACGGTTGATAAGGCGTAGAAAATGAATGAATCAATAAATGTTTTCGCTCATAGTCACTTTTTATCCCCTAAAAGTATTTCACTCTCTCTGTTTGTCGCCATCCATTTCTCCTCTCTTTAAATATATTTTGTTTTATTATAGATACCTCCATAGACTCGTGATACCTAAGGTTTAAAATGAATCTTTAAAAATGAAAAATCTTTCTTGGAGCTTTTATTTGAGGTTTAATTTCAAGCTGATATATTAAATTTAATATTTCCAATAAGCAAAATAGTTTGCTATATTTCAAAACTAATTTAAGTTGTATCTGTCTATATTTCTGAGATGTACACTATTTACAATATTCAGACTATTATTGCCATATTTATCAGAACGTTTCGACTGTTGTACGCTCCGGCCTTCGTCAGGTCGAACTGAACCATTTATTTCGTTCTAGTTCCACGTGCCATGTCCAATGGATGTCAATTATCAGTTATTTCCTGTTCGCCTCTTCAAGTTCTTCACTGCCTTTACCAGGTATTGAACTTACAACTCTTTGTCACTGTATCTAACCAACGCCTTTATCCGCTATACCATTGGTCCTTAAGGACATCTGCGTATGAATTTTTTGGACTTATAAAATTAATGTCTTCAGCAACAAATTTTTTTACCAGTGCTCATATTGCAATTTTTGTTGTTATCATTCCATTTTTTTACCCGAGCTCATATTCCAACTTAAATTGTTTGAAAAGAGTTTTATATTTAAAATTGCTGATTTTTAAAAAAATTTAGCAGTATTTTTAGCCACCATAATAAGAATTCTCTTCATTAAAAAAAAAAACTCTTCAAAAAATATAATATAACTTTCTGAACCTTTATTTGAAGAATATTAGCTGATTTAAAGTATAATTAATCTGAGTTGAAACAGATATTATTTACTTTAAGTGTAAAATATTGCAGAAATGCATTTTTAAGGCATCGGTAGCAGTTTATTTATCTGTATTCGTGTGGACAGTTTGATGACAGATTGTTCATCTAATGTTGCTCTACGGAAGCTTTATCTGTAAAAAATAATTGAAGAATATAACTTTGGCGCCTTTTATATATAATTTTTAAGTATTCCCCGTAATCTAATGTTTTTATTCAATTTTAGATACTTTGGCTTTACATTACTATAGTTAACGCTCTTCTTTTCTTATAATATCGTATATGAATATCCATGCCTACAAAACCCGGGACGTTTATACACGTACAAAAAGAATTTATAATATATTTTAAAATAAACAGTCCTTAAATTATAATAAGCTTTATGATTTATTATTAGTAGATAGAGTTATACTTAATAACAACATTTTCAACCTTTAGACAATTAAAACCGAATTTTAAAAGATTTAAAAACTTTATAAATTATTCTAATTAAAATATTTAAGAAATGAAAACAAATATTGCAAAAATTCATTATTCATCGAAAAAGTCTCTTTCTTAAGATAATAATGTACTTAATATATCTTATTCACAAAAGCAATTAAAGTCTGTTCTGATTAAAGTGTCGTAGTTTTATTGCGTTTTTTTATTTTACGATTCAGAGCAGATTTTCTGTAAGATGGAGTCCGCATTTGCAAAAAGAAATTGATGATTGGAATTCTCCAAGGAGTTATGTTCTTAACTAATGTAGACATTAAAAATTATCTCATTGAATCTCTTGAATTTCATAAAATTAAGTATGGTGTAAAACATCTGAAAAAATATTTTTACCAAGCTTTTCTAAAAGGAAACATTTCTAAAATAATTTAAATCATATATGAATATCTTCTGAAACTTTCATTAAACTATGACATTTATTTCATTATTGCAAGAATTTTGAAATCATTGTGTCAACGCGAAAAAAAACGCTAATATTTGTTATGCAAAATTATAGTCCATCCGCCTACGCCTTAAAAACAAGATATTAAACGAAAGTTTAGAACGTTGTAAAAAGGATTAAAATATAATTAAATAAGCAAAAAAATACTTTCCTCTTAATAATAATATAGAGATTTTGACCATAAAACTTAGTTTTTATCAAATTTGGGACACTTTTCATCATACTGTGTACGTTTTTCAGCGAATTAGTGAAGGAAGTTATTTTATTATCATTTTTCTCTAGATTTTTGCCTCCTATATTACCCCTTCATGTACTCTTCTTCCCATTCGCTTGCCTACAACGATCCACATGTTTTGTTTTCCCATTCTATCTTCCTTACTTTTCTTACATACGGTTTTGCTTGCTTCACAATCTATTTCCTCTTTACCTCTTTACATTGCATTTCATTGATTTTTTAACTTCCTACATTTTCCCCTCTTTTAATTCCCTTTTATGCTTTCACTTGTCTTACCATTTATAGACAGTCTTTCTTCAACCTTTGCCATGTTTTTTTTTTACCTCCTATTTTTCCACTTCCTCATACTTTT
Source organism: Acanthosepion pharaonis (assembly GCA_903632075.3). Classification (NCBI taxonomy): domain Eukaryota; kingdom Metazoa; phylum Mollusca; class Cephalopoda; order Sepiida; family Sepiidae; genus Acanthosepion; species Acanthosepion pharaonis. The sequence goes on along the minus strand of CAHIKZ030000541.1, from coordinate 1,240,561 downwards.
CCTTCTCCTCTGCATTGCTTTCTTTTACCCTTACCTTTCCTAATTTACATAGTCTTTTTTCTTTCTCCTCCTTTCTCTTCATATTCTTACCTCCTACCTTTCCTCTCCCGCACTCGTTTTCCTTCTCCTTTACACAGCTTTTCTTAACCTCTACCTTTCCTATTTTACGCTGTCTTTATTCCCTTCTCTTCCTTTCCCTTGATATTTCTACCTCCTACCTTTCCTCTTTCACAGTCTTTTTCTCTCTACTTTTTCACCTTGCTATTCCAAGTTCTTAATCTCATTTTCCTCCTTTGCCTATCTGGTACCTTTCCACCCTTACCTTCTCTTTTTCCTCTTCTCTTCTCTCGCTTTTCTTACATCCTACCCTTCTGACGCTTTTTCCTACTCCCTTCCATTGCTTTTCTTATCGCCTACATTTTCTCTTTAGCTGCCTCTTTTTACTCTCTTCTCCTTTCTCGCGCTCTACCTGTCCTCATTGTTTCATCCTTCACATTTCTTTTTCGCTTCTTTTTTTATCTTCTTCTTTTTCCTCCTTCACAGTCTTTTTTTTCTCCTCCTTTCCTTTGCTTTTTACCACGTCCTTCCTCCCTCTCTCCGTCTTTTCCAAACACCTTCTCCTCTTTGCTTTTTCTAAACTCTTCTCCTTATTATTGTTATGAGATTTTCTCATTAATATAGCTTAACTGATTTCAGCCAGCACAAAATGGCCAAGAAATCGAGCAGAAACTACACTCTGATCCGAGCTAAAACAACAGTCATGCATTCAAGCTTGCATAATAATAGTATAAAATATTCGACATTAATGTTATAATTATATTTATCAAGATCTATATTTTACATTTTTATTGTTAAGCATTTCATATTTATTTACGTCTTTATCGCGATAAATGTTTTAAGGATTTTATTAAGTTGGACTCGGCTATCTTCTTTTCCAAACTAAAATGCAAATTTCATATTTGTCATGTAAATAAATAGTAAAACAACTAAAATATAATGCCTTAACGAAAGCAAATTAGAATTTCAATAAACTTCCATTTAATTTTTATCCTATTTTTGCTAGCGATTCATCCTTGTTAAAAATTCTTGCGCACCAATAAATCTATTATTTTCTTCAATTATGCTAACTTTATTATTGTTCTATCCATATTTAGCAATTAGGAAGCAGTATAGTTTTATTTCCAGGTTATCTGTATTTGATCAGGACACAATGAATAAAGAAAAATATGATCTGTGACAAGCGAATTGTTTTCACGTTTGAACAGCCATACATATCAACAGAAAACAACGGATATGTTTCATATTTTTCCCTAGAGAAAACGAAAATCGTAAATAATATTATTTTTTAATTATCTTTATTTATTTATTTGTTACTTTTTTTATCATTGTCAATGTTGCTCTACTGCTGCATACCATCAAGAGAAAATGAAATGATTTTATTTTTGCTTTATTAATTTATTTATTTTGTAATGTTTTCGTTTGTTCTTTTTATTTTTTTTTGTTTTTTTTTGTTTTGTTTTTTTGCTTTGTTTTGTTTTTCTGCAATTAATCTTATGAATACTTCTTTATTTCTTATCTGTTTTATTTACTAACCGCCATATTAGACAGTGTTAGTACTGGTAACGAAAAGCAAAAGTACTTTAAATAAAAGAAAAGAACGTCAAAATGAATAATTGTCGACATTTCTTGATATAATAAAAATTCGAGATAATATTAGGATTGATTTAGTCTTGTTTATATTTGTCTGCATCAAAAGAATGTTCTTTTCCCTAAATTTTCTTTTTTTTTTCTCATATTTTCTCAGTTACAGCTTAAACTGGAAATTTTCATCTCTCTAACTTTTATTATTTATGTTTTTATTCATTTACCTCTTTCATCATTTTAATTTGAACAGGACTTTTCTCACTGCATTCAATGTATTTTTAAATTACTACCAAAGAATTATTGAAATATTAAAAGTAGTATTAATTTGACTTGTTTAATTTTCCGTTTGATTCTCAGGATATTTTATAATACAGCTATTTTTCGAACTCTCTACCGCTTATATATAGAAATGTCTTAAATGAATCAGTTCTATTTCAAACAGAGCGTTTTTGCTAATTTTAACGACATTTTCAGTTTCATTTATTAAGTAAATGTATTACGTCGGAAAGAAAATCCTGTTTCATTTTTTACATGACTATGGGGGTACTTTTTTAAATACTTACAGTAAAATAATCAGTAATTTTCCGTTTCGTTTTTACTTTGCAAGATTACATACTACGGGGTAAATTTTGTATAGATTTTGCTCTTTTAAAATGACTTTAGACCAAACCCATATGAGAGAAAGCATGCTGTATCTCTATCTATAAAAGGCAGTGTGTGTGTGTGTGTGTGTGTGTGTGTGTGTGTGTGTGTGTGTAACGAATGCACGGTCGCAATTTTCGACGGATTTGCACCAAAATTTATATGCAAGTTAGCGGGAAGGCCAAGACCGTCTTTGCATTTCCCAACTCCCATCGATAGTGGAAATAATCGATTTTTCAAGCTTCTACGGCGGTTTTCATATAGTTTGCGGCCATTTTCTACTGGCCAGAATGAGAGCTAATAGCTGGCTGCCACGAATAGGCAGAAAGATTCTATTGGCCAGCGTGAGAGCCAACAGCTGACTGACACGAATGTTAACTAGCATGCAAAAAAATCGATAGCTTCATTCGTCACAAGTGGGAAAAATTTAAATCTGCATGGCACTTTACTCCAATTGGCTCATTCGCTTGCTTAAACTCAACGTTGATCCTGATTCCGCAGAACTGGGTTAGGTGTGAAAAAGTATTTGTTGTTAATATTCTTTTTTCATTCGGTTTTTCCAGTTACGAGTCCTTTTTTAAAGCTGATCGTTTTGTGTTCATTTAGTTTAGTTCTTTTTTCGTAATAGATTTAATGTTTAGTATAGAGCTTAGAAAAAATTCGCAGTGTGAGATAGGCAAGAAGTAAGGCATGTAGCAACATCAGCACGGAAAATGGCACTCCTTTAAAGGCAAGAAGGGCAAAATATTTTAAGTCAAGTGATAGCGATTGCTGTATGAGTCGTACGATTTTTGAATCAAGCTCGGGCAACGCCGGGACATGCTGCTAGTAAATTTTAAAACATACGGTGTGAAAATGAAATATTAAGTGTTCAGTCGTGTCAATTACTTTATGGCAAATTTCAATCAGGGCATTTTTCTTTTGAAGATTTTGCTCAAACTGAACGAAGAAGGTCTCTCAATTTTGAGCTTCTGAAAACTTTACAGTAAACCTCAACAAACTGCAGGAGAATTAGCAACATAGCTCAATATAAGTCACACTTCCTGAAATCAGAGTGTATTTAAACTTGGGTCAGTGGGTCTCTCATTATCTGAATGTTTCTCAGCTTCACCAAAGTGATGCCCTCTGCTTGTCATTGAAGATTTTACTTCCTACCAAACCTTTTCTGGGTAAATTCAACACCTGTAATGAAAATGGATTATGTACAATCATATTCAGCGAAAAAGGAGAATCCATCCTCAAACCGGGACGACTCCTGACATATTTTGTTCTGTGTTTTGTTGAATATAGTCGTGTCATATCCCATGTAGTGCTGAATCGAAAGGAAATAATTAATGCAAATGTCATCAGTCAGAAGTACTGCAAAATTAAAAAATATATATATACGCCCATCATTAGTCAATCGTTGTGTTGCTCAAGCACTAAAATGAATCACTAAATTCTCTTAAGTTTCGCCCCATCCTCCTTACTCTCCTGACATTGCGCCATATGACTATCATCTTTCCAACTCATTATAACATTTTTAAACAGAAAACTCTTTTAAACACTTTGGATGGACCAATACGCCCGAAAGATCAACAATCTGCCATATAGACGGGATTATGCTATCGATATGAAGGGAAATTATTCAGATTCGTAACAATATTGATTAAAATATTAATTAATATTGACTTCAAAATTCTTTATAAAATCAAAGATGAATCTGCAAAGTTATCAATTCTGACCTGGCATCTCGGCTTCAGTCACTTTCCTATAAAGTTTCACAATGCATTTTCTATAAATATTTTCATGGTAATTGTCCCGATGAGCTTTACTTTATGGCACCTCGACTTTGCGAATTTAAGCGCAGTGGTAAATTGCCAGCTAGGTCTCATCATTTTACAGTTGAAATAGCTGGATGTAACCGCAAGTTCTATGCCAACAGTTTCTTCACTCTCACTTCTCGCTTATCGAACTCTCTCCCGACTTCTTGCTTTCCAGTCAGCATTGTTCTTCAAAAATTTAAATCATTATCTTTCGTCTTCTTAATTCCTGTTCTTTTATTGTTCATTCTTCTTAATAATATTTTCTTTTTCTCATATCCTTTCATACTCAGTAACGCTTTGCGTCTTAGTGGCTTTATTGCTTTGCTTTGGATGAAATGACTAAAAAGCAAAAACAAACAGATTCCTTTGTTTCTTTTTCATCTTCAAATGCGACAGAACATTCTTTCGAACCTAATTTTAAATAATAGTAATATTATATAGAAAGGCTTTCGAAGAATAAGGCCAATAAATTATATCTGTGGACAGCTTATGGTAAAAAGGATGCCACGACAGCTCGATACTTCTACTAGAAAAGCACCTGCTCTCGATGTAATGTTCTCTTGACACAAAACAAATGGATTTCCAACTTCTAAACATTTGAGAACACGAATGTTAGCAACTCTTTACGTCTTCTCTTCAAATCGCATATCTCTATCTATAAAAGGCAGGATGTGTGTGTGTGTGTGTGTGTGTGTGTGTATGTGATGCTTGTGGGTGTGTGTAACGAATGCACGGCCGAAATTTTCGACGGATTTGCACCAAAATTTACATGCACATGCTCCAAGTTAGCGCGAAGGCCAAGACTGACTTTGTATTTCCCAACTCCCATCGATAGTGGAAAAAATCGATTTTTTCATGCTTCTACGGCAGTTTTCATGTAGTTTGCGGCCATTTTCTACTGGCCAGAATGAGAGCCAATAGCTGGCTGCCACGAATAGGCAGGAAGATTCTATTGGCCAGGATGAGAGCCAACAACTGAGTGACATGAATGTTAACTAGCATGCTAGCATACAAAAAAAATCGATAGCTGCATTCGTCACAAGTGGGAAAATTTAAAATCTGCATGGCACTTTACTCCAATTGGCTCATTCACTTGCTTAAACTCAACGTTGATTCTGATTCCGCAGAATTGGGTTGGGTGTGAAAAAGTATTTGTTGTTAACATTCTTTTTTTCATTCGTTTTTTCGAGTTACGAGTCCTTTTTTAAAGCTGATCGTTTTGTGTTCATTTTGTTTAGTTCTTTTTTCGTAACAGATTTGATGTTTAGTATAGAGCTTAGAAAAATTCTCAGTGTGTGATAGGCAAGAAGTAAGGCATGTAGCAACATCAGCACGGAAAAGGGCACTCTTTTAAAAGCAAGGAAGGGCAAAAATATCTTAAGTCAAGTGATAGCGATTGCTGTATGAGTCGTACACTTTTTGAATGAAGCACGTGCAACGCCGGGCCATGCTGCTAGTCTATTAATAATCATTTGAGATTTGAACAATTCCCTCTACTTTTCCCTTTCCTCTTGATGTTATTAGGATTTCGCACATAATTCCATTACCGGCATATTTGCAATAATAGAAGATATATAGTGGCCTCGCGGTTGTTTCCGAGAACATAAAACTGTTCAATGTATAACAAGTGTCGAGTCACTTCAGGCACACTATTACAAAATTCTAATTTAAAGGCAACAAATTCCTTCGTCTCCGGGGATAGATTTCAGTGCAATATTGGTAAAATTTACGACGGACAATAAAGCGAATATTAATCATAGGATTACACTGAGAAATTTATTTCTTTGCTTTAATAAGCAATCAGTATCCCCCTCACGATTACTATCTAATATTATTACGACGTTTTCGTTGTGCATTTTAATGAAAAAATGAGACTTTATGCTCCATACGTAATGTTATATTTTATTCAACCCAGAGCTTTGTCGATCACCGTCAGCGAGTGGCTGCGTAGCTTTAATCTGAAAGTGGATTCTACATTCTCGTTAGGATGTAAGAGACTCTCTCACTCTATCTCTTCCCTCATGGATAGATGTCTATATATCTACCTACCATATGTTTTTCCCACGCGCGCACATCCTAATCACAGCTAGGTCGGCTATGTGTCAACTTGCTGGGGAAAGTTATTGACTGAAATACGGATCCCTTGCACAACATACGATATTGTCTGCACAATTTCGGTTTGATTTGAAGTCGTAAATTATTTAGTGGTAATTATTATAAGCCTGGGACTTAAGGTGGAACTCTAAAACTTTCAGTTACCAATTCTCTTCTCCATCACTCAAATAAATCTCCGAGTAGCTCAGAATCTGTTTTGGAAATTCAAATATTTGAAGCTCAAACAAATCTAAGAAACGTCTATTTTTTCAGTTGATACTGTTTTGTTTTCCTTTACATTTTTATTGAACATTATATATAAAAGTAAACATTGAAGTCAACACTCAGAGGCGACAGACTGTTTCATGCCAGACACAATCATCAGGCCACCTCTATTGCTGATATTGAATACTGTATCACATAAATATAGCACACCTTAAAACTATATTATTTCATATATATATATATATATATATATATATATATATCAGGACAAACCTTCTTTTCTATTGGTTCTCATCAGCTATCTGCACCAGAGATAGGATACCTTAAATTTTCGACGGCAATGCCACGGTCAAAATCATTCTAAAATAAACTTATTTTTTATAGAAAATAATTAGCTAATATAGGTTTCTTCATTATTATTTTTATCTCTATTTTCCAAGATTTCTTAGCCAGACGGAAACAGCAATCAGTAGCTATTCCACATTACGTCAAATAAAAGCTTAGCAAGGAAAGCCCCATCAACACTGGAAATACTGATTGCAGCTACTGGACTTGATTAAACTAGTTTCCTGAAAAAGTCTTTAAAGAGAAAGTGTTTAAAATTTTCAACCGACTTGGTCTATTCGGCCAATGAATACCAAATGTTTACTTCATTACTATACCCATTGTCAGTAATGTCAGAGGTAGACGAGTGCAAACAATATTATTAGTGTCATCTTTACATTTTTAATGCTATGTTCTACTGAATCGCCCGGGATTTTAGACGATAGAATTTAGCCAAACAATAAAGCCTGATTGAATTCGCTAACAGACAAGAGAAACCATACAATAAGAGTTTTGTTGTACTATCATCTTGTCAAAGACTAGCCGGGCGTGTTAGTTCGTAGCCACCTTGTTATTTGATCGTTGATCTGGTTTCTATTTCCTTGAGAAGATTGCGCTGTTCAACAATTAAAAACAAGCAAAAAAAAATACGTTAGTATAATTCTACAAAATATTTTGCACACCACCTTCGTGTAATGACACCTTACGTCTTTAAATATGTTGGCTGAGACGATGCGGAGTAACCCGGGGCTCTTTCAAATAAAGAGAAAAGAACGTCATATCCGATAAAGATTTTTTTCCAGTGTTTTCATAAGTCTTGCGGTGGTAAGTGGAGAGAGAGGTGAGCGTTCAGGTGAGTAAGGTTGGTCGCTGGGGCCGCAGGCGAGATGATTTTCAAAATACAAATATCAGTTTTCCTTAGAAACTTTTCTGGCTCATTTCATATGACCACCCCCTCCTTCTAAATCACGAGACGTGGGCTATATTTCGAATGCTTCTTAATTTCTCTAGCCTTCGCTGTTATTTGGCGATATTTGGCAGAGGCTAAAATAAAGACCTTTCGTACTGTTTTACATTCTCTCAGACTCACTGTCTCCCTCTCTCTCCCTCTCTCTCCCTCTCTCTCCCCCCTCTCTCTCTCTCACTCTCACTCACTCTATATATCTCTTTCTTCCCCCTTTCTCTCTCTGTGTTGTCAGACTTTTATTTTAGTATATCCTGACATTTTTTAGAGTGCTGGAATTTGAATTGATCTAAACTGACGTCATTTTTGTCAGTAGCTCGACCGACCCGATAAATTATGTAGAAAATATTTATATGTATTATTATTTTGTCTCGTCACCTTGACAATAGCCAGTTCTTGAAAATGACTGTGACAGTCAAAAATACTTGAACAAAACAGGACAAATCATAAACATCTGAGAGTTTATCCACAATTTTGGTCGCAATGTACAACATCTGATAACTAAAAATATATCTGAATAAAGACAAAAGGAATACCTATCGTAACCAAAGCGTTTCGTCTTTTGACGGACTTCCTCAAGGTAAATATGAGGATTTTATCTTGCAAGAAGTATTTATAAACAAAAGTAAAAATGTTGTTAGTTTTTCAAAAGTTTTAAATTTACAAACGCTCATAAATATTCATCAGGTTAACTGAAACGTTCGGATAAATTATGGAAGACGCTAAGTGACGTAATTTAATGTCTAATAAATGAAAGTGAGCAAATAATGTTGAATTATTTTAGCATGAGATAAATTTATGTATTATATTTTTTACTTTAAAAATTTTCGAGGTTGTGTTTTTATAAACTGTAATTCGGACTTTGCTAATCAGACGCTACTTTGTGGCTTAAAGTCTGACGATTGCATCTAGCATGAAACAGACTGTCGCCTCTAAGTGTTGACTTCTATGTTCACTTTTATATTTACACTATATTTCTTCATATATATATATATATATATATATATATATATATATATATATATAGTCTTAAGATGTGGTATATTTATGGGATAAAGTGCTCAATATCAGAGATAGAGCGTGTGTAAATATAAAAGTGCATTTATAATTGTCATTGCATTTATTATTTCAAGGTTTTATTGATCATTATCATTTGTGTGCCGTGTCCTTTCAGTGAGTAAAACATCATGAATCTCCACAACTCGCTATCCTTTAACATCTGTCTATATTCCTGAGATCGATTACTGTGTAACAAGTAACTATTAACAATATTTACCTCGTTCGGACTGTTGTCTTCATATTTATTACCTTTTTGTTCCGGCCTTTAGGTGATATTTCTTGAAATTTCGAATCGATCCTTTATTTAGTAGATTGTTCTAATTCCACGTGCCATGACTTTGAACATCTCAGTTTTAGTTAATTCACCTTGATAATTGAAGTTTCCGCGTTTGTTTTGTTTTTGTTTTTTGGTTTGTTTGTTTTTTTTTCTTTTGATGTTGCTAGAGATTGAACTCACAACTCCTTCCGTCAAATCACTTTTGGATCAACCAACCAATGCTTTTATCACCTGGGCCTTGTAGATGTAAACAACAATTGACTCTTTACGATGACTCATTGTCCCTGTTTTGTCAGTGAAGTTGCTCGTTGTTTCCCCCGCTAAACACCTTCCTTCTGGTATGCATTAAATTTTCTAAGCAGCCTCACAACATGTTCTAGAAATGTCAATTGTTTCTTTTGTATTTTAAGCATAAATGTCTTTCCAGTTTCTACTTTTTAGAACTACCTCTTTGCTCACATGTCCTCCTCCTGGCATTCTCATCATCCATCTGTAGAACCACCTCTCCAATAGTTTCGAGTCTTGTCATCATTTGTAAGATAATTGTCAAGGATTCGCTGTCTTATAAGCAAATAGATATGACACAGTATTTTGGTACTCTTTTCTGTTCTTTCTAATAAAATATTCATATGCCTTAATACTTAGCTTTTCCGAAAGTCATCTTTTGCGATTCCTATACGCCTATTGGGTCACACTTTCCGTCCTCTTTAAATGCACTACCCAGATAGATATATTTCTGTATCTGCTTGAGATTACAATCCGAAAATGGCAGATTTGCTGATAATTATATATTCCTTTTATAATTAAGGGTTAATCATTTTTCTCGATTCTATTTGTTACATTCTCTTAGAGTTTATTGTAGTTAACCTTCTGAGGCAGCCACACACAGCCATCAAATATCTTATGTTGCTAGGACTATAGCCACCGTTGTTAGTAAATCCAGGCAGGTCATACACTTCTATTAGAAGTACCGTATATGTCGGCATATAAGGCGACATTTTAACCATCTCCCGTAAGAAAATAATAACGGACCGTCTTATACTTCAGGTGTAAAATGTGAACCTTAAATCCTATGGTTTATGGCAAGCGTCGAAGATTTTTTTTTATGGCAGGCTTATCCCTGCCTTGGTAACTATCGACACAAATATTTTTTACTGAAACAAATAATTTCAATTTAAATTATAAAATAATATACGTGTAGCGTAAGAAAAGTATTCTCCCATCATACAGAGTGCGATGGATAAATTGTCGTCTAACTTATACAAAAATGAAAGTAACAATGACATCTCATTTTAACAGATATATTTATCAAAATTATACAAAAATAGCTTAAAATACTAAAGAGTAAATTTATTCAATAAAATCGCCATTGATTTCAACCACGGCCGCCAAACAACTTCGGAATCTCTTGCATTTCTTCTGGACAGTCTCCTTGTCTGAACTGATAATGCTGCCATAATTCTTGCCTTATTTTTCATTTTTGGTGACACAAAGAGTTTTTTTTTTTTGGTCTCTCGCTCAACTGCGCCCCACACATAATAATTAAGAGGTGAGTCAGGGGACGTAGGTGGCCAGATATACGAGGTGGTGTGGTCGTAGAAATTGTCTGACAGCCATGACTGGGGTTTCCTACTTTGTGGTATAGTGCCGAGTCATGTTGCCAGAAACAGGATCTTCCAGCAAGCGCCCTCTTCACACAGATTAGCACTACCTCCTCAAGGCGGTTGGTGTAAGCCTCCATATTGAGCCTGAGGCCCTATGGGAAGATGAATGGAGGCCTAACATCGCCACCACTAGTGATCACTCCAAACACCATGATATTGGCTGGATATCCAACTCTTTCCTCTGTACTGTCCTCAGATTGACATCCAAAGACACTGAAATGTTCTTATTCGAACGTTCGGCGCGTGTGCCAAGCAGTACAGCACGCCGCTTCCAAATTTTTGCCAGAGTGAATTGCATCATGGTGCTCTTTTTCTCACAGATGGCGCCCTACTATGCTGTGCAGTTGACAAAATCAAAAACAAACAAAGAGCATTCAAATTAAAAATATAAAATGGCAACAATTTACCCATGTGGTATGATTGCACAACGACAATAAAACGCATATTTGTCAAGAGAAAATCCAAAACCATCGTCTTAGACTGTAAACCGTTTTCTTGTTAGAATTTGAATGAAAAGAAAAATATATGTTTAGTGGATGTATTTAAAAAAAATTGGTTGCTCAGTTCTTCAGGACATTTGCTTGAAATTTGTAAAAGAAGAATTTTCTTTGAGAATAAGCTAGCATAAAATAGCCTTGATCTACTTAATGAATCTGCCGTTAACATCGATGACCGATTCATTACTTGGGCTGACATGCCCGAATCAAATGATTTTTGTCTGTTTTTGGACATTGTGCTATTTATGGCAGGCTTCATAGATTTTATGGTATTACGGGGGCGTTGACTGACTTCCCTCCTCATTATGCCCCATATCTGAATATATACATCTAGGGGGTCATATTGGGGTAACGTGATCATGGAGATTCAAACATTTTTAGGTCATCTTTGCCTTATGAGATAGCACAGAGTCTTGTTGGTAGGTGTACGGTCTCCATTTGCTCACACGCTCTATGCATGGCATCACAAGCGTCTTCAATACATCTTTATAGTCAGGAATATTAATCCAGTAGAAATAAGTGAATATGATGGCATATTTCCCCGTTTTTCACTAGTCCCAGGAACATCGCAGTTGCAGGAAAATGTTGGAATGCCATTAGTGTCTCTGTATAGCATGCTGTTTTTCGTTCTGTTGACCTTTTGGTCCACATCAATGTTTTTCCCATCATGGAAAAACAAATCATTTCAGTCTCTTGAAGTTTCAATTTGCTCAATAAACGTTTGCGCAAATCAAACAGATATCGTTTGTTTTTATAGACATGAATTAGCTTCTCTACATCACATATGACATGTATGGAAGGTCCTCCTGCACAATTCTTCCGTGCCTAGAAACCTTGATATCTTTAGCAATGGCGTTGTCTTTCTAGGATTCTTATCGATAATTTAACTCTTCGTACAATTTTTGGTGTTCTTATGGTATTATGGCCTTTAGTAGACGTTGTAAATTTGGCTACTGTTGTAGAATCCCCGTCAGTGGTTTATTTGCTAACTTTGACAACAAACTATTTGGAGCTATTAAAATATGTCTCTTCAAAGAATTGAACAACCCTATATATTTCTTTTATTAATTTAAACGTTATTTTAGTGGATACCCATATTTGAGTAAAGGCCTCGTTTATTTTTAATACAGTATTTTATTTTGTCTACCCGCCTGAATATTTGATAGCTCTTATTATAAAAAAAAATCTTCCCTCAGAAAGTATTCGAACCTGCGTACTCCTTTTCAGGAGAATTGTATTATACCTGTGGTGCATTAACGAGGTTCGAATCCTGTCAGAGGGAGCATTTTTCATGAAAAAAATTCTATTATTAGAAATTTCCTTGTTTACCTTTCGAACACAAAATTGAGCAGTTATGACTTTCGAAAATTTTGAAAAAAAACTTTTATGACTTTCGAAAATTATTTAAAATAGAATGTTATTTATTCGCAGAATCTAGCAGAGCTTTTTCAGGTACAGATTGATAAAAGTTTTAATGTATTCTATAAATATATATCTGTTTTTATTTGTGACTTTGTGGAACCAAGAAATGCACTCACTTGTGTCCTTCCATTGATTGGACTGTGTGAGATGCATTTTTTTAAAATATTTCTTGGCTTATTTTACCCAGTTCAGTTTTAGTTGGGTTTATTAGACGCAAAGAAAGATTATTGGGGAAGTCATCTTTATGGTCCTTAATGGTCAGAAATGCTTGCTTGCAACATAGTATGTGGACCCTGTTGTTTATAGCCTAGATTGTCTGTCATATTTTTCGCACTCTCGTTTATACTTTTAATCTACGAACCTGGTGCTTTTTGTAAATTTTTGTGACTTCTTTGTTTATTTCTTCGGGTCCATGCTGTAAATGTTCTTTGTCTTGTTGCCTTTAATTAGAATATTTTAAGTACTTTTTATTTGTTTTTTATTTCAGCAGTTAATAATCTTGGGAAATTGCTAGGTATTTAAAGACGAGTTGTGATACAAGGTCTTTTTTAAGGTGGGGACCCGAGCACGTACACCCGGGCCAGGAACAAAAATTACCCGCAGCCCCCACAACTGACGGTTGTGCTGGCCTCGGTGTGAGCACTGATCCCTCTGTTTGGTACAATGAGAGGGCGAAGCTGTTCTCCAGGACTGGGCACCTCTCAGTAGAATTTTTCTCAGTTGCGACTCTGTCCTTTGACGGAGTCACCCTTGAGTGCACTCTGCCCAAAGACGGAGACACAACTGAGAGATGATAAATAGATGTGTTACAAACCCCTTTAGAGGAAATTACACAATAGGTATTTACTCCCTAGGTATTGAGCCGATCCCTCTCTCGTGTGCAATGAGAGGTTGCGGCCTCGGGCAGCTGTTCCCTAGGGGTGAACACATTTCTATTGATTTTCCAAGTGTAGCTTAGATGTGGCACAAGGCCGAAAGAATGTGCCACCCAGTGGGGATCGAACTCACTACTCAGTCGTAATTGTTCTAGCGAGACAAACTTGCTGACACTGACACTGTCTTCAGATGCTCCAAGTTTTTGGAAATTGCTATTAGCTTTTGTGAATTTGATGCCATTGCCAAGCATATCCATTTCGAAGTTAGCTAGGTCTTCAATAGCAGATGGATATTTGTTAGTTTTGAAATTTATTTTTTCCTTGTTTTCTTTGTCGTTTCAATATTTATTCAATGAAAATAATGCTTCCATCTCATCCTGGTAAGGAATTGTTCCATTTTTTTGTAATAAAATTAGCATTTCTTCATCCATGTTTGGAATTTTTTTTTTTTTTGAATTCTTGCGTTATGATTTGCTCCGTGAATAATGTAAACAATCGTCGTGCGCTCAAAAATAAAAAAACAATAGTTGTGCGTCCGAAAATGTCTTTGTAATACCGCATTGATACACATAAAACATAAAGTAGAGTGTGCCTGTTAAAATTGTTCATGAAAGCGTAAACAAAATACACTGTAAATGAAAGTGCTCAACTGTACAGGAGTGAGAGTTATAATACATAAAAGTTTAATGGTCAGAGTTGAATCAGGCCAGGAAACAGTGATATTAAAAAGTGCTCAATGTACGTGTGAAAGAATGAAATAAAAGTAAAAAATAAGTTGTAGAGCTTTTAATTTTAATAATCACAAGATCAGTTGAATCCGCTACCTTGGTTTCAATCTTACGGTCTCCTCAGGCGATTTTTATCAAATGCGATTTTAACACTTTATTTTTAAAAAAAAACTAATGAACGTTATATCATATTTTAAAGATAAATAAAGAAAGCACGACGTTCGGTGTGATAAAAAGGGAGGAGGAGGAGAAAGGGGAAGAGAAACAAAGCAAGGGTACTACGAAAGTATCAGAGGGGGAGTTAATTGAAATGTATATTTTATAAAACATATATATATATATATATATATATATATATATATATTTTAAGCATTTCACCCCCAAGCAAGGCGGGAAGCCACTAGGACGCAGGGGGTTACAGAAGATATACAGCGAGATCAGATAGGAGTGATAGAAGAGGGTATGAGGAGAAGGGTAGTGGATAGATCAAGGCAACTGGAGATGTCGATTGACATTACATTTGAATAGTTGGAGATTATAGCTCTCAGGGAAACTGGAATAGGGAAGGGAGTTCCACAGGCGAGAGGTGCGAGATATGAAGCTATTAGAGTAGAAGAGACGACTACATTTAGGAGTTTCGACAGTGAAGGGGTGAGAGCGGGATGCCAGCCTCGTAGGGCGCTGGAACTCATAATTAAACGCTACGGAGAGTCGAATTATACTACATTTGTTCTTATTTTATTATTATATATATATATATATATATATATATATAGACATATTCGTTCCAATGTGTTCAGTACTGATTACAGATTTTAATGTCCGTAAATTTATAAATAATACTCGATTTTAGTTTTTTCTTCATTAATAAAACTAGTTAATTCTATGTTGCTAATGGCTCCTAAATTTTCCATGCCATATTTTCAGTATCACGTTCGTTCCGTTCGTAATCTCTCCTCGTACTGCGATCACATAATGTGACAACTTGCTTTACAGCTCTGAGTGACCACAGACACAACTCCTAGAAGTGCATTGTTGAATATATATTGATTCTTAGAAAAACTAAGCAAATTATTTTTTCTTTATTTGGCCATGTGGCTCATCTCTTCGCTTCTCTACTGAATATGGAAGAAATATTTATGAATAAGATTCACATATATGACTCGATAATTTGAAAACTTCTTTGAGATTCTTAACTAATACGTTATAACAGTTGGTTTAGGATGGAAAAATAATATTTGCTCAATAATGCGACGCATTTCTGTTCTTACGCAGTTAAAAAGGACGTTTCAACATCATGTCTCCCAAATATTTCTTCGAAAAAAAAACAATCTGCCTGATTTTGTTAGTTAAACAAATTTGATTTTCATCTGCCGCCAAATCGTCTAACACTGAGCTAATCTCCCAGTCTAGATTCACCTGATATTATACAAATTTTCTTCCCTTGTTTTGAAGTCGGTAATTTCCTAAAATACCTTGGAGTATTATAAACCTGCGACTTCAGATTCAACCCCAGAAATGAGTTATCAACACTCTTTTCTATCACTGAAGATAAATCTGAAAGTAGTTCTCAAAGCTTAAAAAGAATGTAAGAACCGTCTTTTTTTCAGTTGTAGCTGTTTTATTTTATGTTAAATTTTATTTAAGTCTATTTGTTTAAATTATTTCCAGTCTGAATAAGGTCCTGGTCTTTGTTGTTACGACCGCAACATTTCAGCCATTGTGCAATCCGGACTTCGTTACGTGTCTGTTGATTCAGTTAACGTTCAGTGAATTTCGAAACTAAACTCTTTATTCAATCAACAGGATAAGACTTTTCTTATTCGTCAGTCTATTTCTAATGATATCACATTTTGTTTTACATCGTCTGTATTGCTAGTCTTATTGCCGAAGCATCTGAATATATCTGTACTACGCAGTTCAGAGATTGAACTTACAAATATTATATCTCCAACTTGTTTAACAAACAATTTAAATCCCAACACCGTGTTCCTGTTTCATTCTCTGATGGTTAAGTAGATCACCAGACACTATTTGAAGACTGGAAGACACAAAGGTTGAAACGTTGTGATCGTAACAACAAAGATGAGGACGTTAGTCCGATTGTAAATAATGTAAATAATGATGACTCATCATCCCTGAAGCTGAAATAAAAATTAATTTTATTTGCTTTGGTTGTTTTCTTTATTTGAATTGTGAGTTTGAAAAGTGTCGAATATTAAATGTCTTAGCCAGATGAACTTATATATCATATGAATGAGAGTTGTTTAAAAATAAGTCAAAAATTACATTTCTTTTGGATTTGCCAAAGATTTCTGAATGAGTATCGTTGCATTGAGCCCAAATAATCTACTTAATCTTGGCCCATGAGCTCTTCGATTGTTGACACGGAACAGCTTCTATTTGCCTCACCTGTAGTGACCTGTACGCATGTCTTTCTTGGCCTGGCTTAATTCCAATTGACCCTGGCAAAATGTCCGGACTCTGCGGGTCAGTGCTTTGGCACACTGGCTAAGAGGTTGCATTTGATTCTTGGGGACAGGTGCATGTGCTTTGGCCAAATATTCCCAGCCAACATAATTAGATTCAGGAAAATGACCCAAAACTGATTAACATAAAATAATTTATTCAGATACTGTGAAGTGATACGGAATACGGAATTGTTAATTTTCTAAGGTTAATAAAAAGTAAAGATTGTAAATTATTTTTTTTTTAGAAACTGACGCATATTTCGTGAACAGTGCTAAATTTGGCATGAATTCGAAGCATTGAGAGAGAAAAGAATTCATTAACGATGGCTATGGCTAAACATTTGAATCCACCATAAAAATTCAGAATGTGGAATTAATAAATTCTACTCTTCAAATAGCTTGGTGTATGGATCAGTTATAAAAAAAATTAATATAGGAGAGAAAGAAATTTAAAACAGAAGAGGTTGCGCTAAAAATAGTTTTGTCCAATACTGCAATATGCGACAAAACCGAAATAATAACTGAGAAATTGTGTAATTTTCTTAAATAACTTCCTTAAATCTTGACTAATATATGGATGTCATGCATAGCTTTCAACCCTTTCAGAAATTCTAAACTATTATCTATATACAACTGTTTTCTTAAATCAATGATTAAAAATGTCGTCCAGCAAATAAATCCTGTATGTCTTAATGAAGATTATCCTTCATCAGATCCTATAGATTGGCGCTACAGAATCACAAATATCTATACAAAAACTTGCATCACTTCAAAACACGCAACAATAGACTGAACTAAATTGGGTAGCACTTGTATGGAACAGTAATGACATCTTCAAAATAATGATTATCCAGAATACCTTAAACAAAAGGTCTGGATGGAAACTTCTATAAATAATAAAAAGTGCAATATCATTTAATGACATTGAGAAGTCTATTTTCCTCTTTTAAGAATTTTTTTTTACAAATTTCCACCAAGAGTACACAAACCAGAGGGGAGGAAGCAGTTAATTTTACAACTTTTCATAGGTATTTAATTACACCTCACCTTATCTGCAAATAATTTACTGTATGTTAAACGAAGTCGGTTGGGTTCAATCATTGGAATCTAACAATAGACTATGAGCCAGAAGAGAGATAGGTTCCGTTAGGCTATCCGAGATACTCCACAAATGCTATAGCTTCAGTACATATTGGTTACGTCACTTGTGATTTGACTTTCTTTCGTTGAAAAACGATTTGACTTAAATCTTATTATTCAAATCAAAACTGAAATATTCACGATGAAAGCAAATATATATGTATGTAATGACAAAAATACGCAAGTGTAGGCTTTAAGAAAGCTTTATTCAACTGAGAATACACGGTTCGCTTATAGTGTCCTTTTATAGTCCCAGTAAACAGAAATAGCTCTTTCAAAGAAGAAAGTAACAAAAGAAGGGAAGACCACTCTTGATTATTCATAATAATGTAGTTATTATTTCCGTCTTAACGAATATACGAACAAGATGTTCAAAGAATATATACATGGACATTTTTCGCGACGTAACTTTCCCCAAGTAAATTTCCATTACTCAAAATGATTCCAACCACGTCCTCTGATAATTTAGGAATATCTTGAAACAATATTTTTTTTATAACATTATTTTATTATTTATTTAGCTTAGAATTTGATCAAGTTGTTTTCTAATGATATCGACTAAACTATTACAGATATTACCTGAATCTCCACGTACTCCTTTTACAATGACCCACGCTTAACGACCAAGTGTATGTGCAGTAAGGATGTTACATTGTTTTGGAGATTGCCTAATCGATGAGTGGTCATTTCGCAAGCACGCAATCTCTGCTTGCTTAGTGACAAATAAAAGCGATATCATGTATAAGCTAAGGTTGCCGGGGATTAGTCCTTAGCGCTTCTGGGGTCGCGATACGTAAAGGAAATCAGCCAAGACTGCTGAGTAGTTTTTGTCCTTAATCTCATGAATGCTTAATATTCTTAGTTTCGACACGGCCTTGGGTCTTATTCCATTCAAAAGGGCGTGTGGACAATACTAAATCGTATTCATTTGTCCCCAGTATTTCATAATACTTAAACACACGGGCTCTCATTCATGCTATAAGGATGACTAGAGGGGTTCAAACCCATTCAACTTTTGCTGTAACTGAAAACTAAACAGAAGATTAAATTCGCCTTCTCCTGTACTGATCTCTATCAGTTGTCTAAAACTCTCATTAACAATTATTTATCAAAATACTTCAGAGAAATTTACTTAGATTTAAAAAAAAAATTATAATCTAAAACATGTATATAAGTCTTATATGCAGAAAAGTCTATAGGTCTAATTTTTTATCAAATTCACCCCAAGCAAGGATGTAAAGCCGCTAAGACACAAGGGATTACTGGGTGTGAAAGAATTTGAAAATCGAAAACATTAGGAAGGAGCGGGAAAAACAGAAAACTCATCAGGAAAACAGTAGATAACGAATGACATTGCATTTAAATTTTTAAAGATCAAAGTTAACCGGAAAATTGAGAACAAGAAGATAGTTCTACAAGCGAGAAGTGCGAGAGAAGAAAATGTTAGCATAGAACTTACGGTTACATGTAGTCATTTCAATTGTAAATTGATGAAACCTTGTTACGATTCTATTATTTCGCTTAAATTCATAAAATCTAGGTACATTAACGAAGAGTTCATCCGAACATTAAAGAAATGCAAGTGAAAATCAAGGAGTTACAATAGGATATTATATTTAAAAGAAAAAGTCCCTTTTATAAGAGAATCAGATTTTTAAAAAACAGACTTTTCAAAACTTAATATCTGTTTTACCCCCCCCACACACACACACACGCACAAACACACACCAACAGCAGCAGCAACGTTTTAAATTTAGCGCTGCCGGCTTTTTGTAACACTACGTCTTAGGCAAAGACAAGTAATATATATGCGTGTGTGTGTGTGTGTGTTTAATTAATTTTGGTGGCTTCTAGTGACATCGAAACAAACATAAACATATATATATATATATATATATATGTGTGTTCTCAAAAAAATAAAAATATCAACAATAATAAAAGACGATTGGATATTTTATCCACGCAACACAAGTTGGGAATATACAAATTATGGAAATATAAGTGAATATTTTAATTATATTTATTTTATTTCTTTATATACATGATAGATGGGAAATAGACAAACCAGGATAACCCGGATATATAAGAGAGACCTGTCCCAAATTAGAGGCAAGAGAAACCCGGATATAAAGAGAAACCCGGATATAAGAGAGATTTCTCTGGTCCCAAATTAGAGCCTGTGTTAATGTATACATATAGACCAGACCAAACCCGGATATAAGAGAAACCCGGATATATATAAGAGAGATTTTCTCTGGTCCCAAATTAGAGCCTGTGTTAATGTATACATATAGACCAAATAAGAGATTTTCCCAGATATAAGATGTATATATAGACCAAACCCGGATACAAGAGAAACCCGGATATAAGAGAGATTTTCTCTGGTCCCAAATTAGAGCCTGTGTTAATGTATACATATAGATACAAGAAAACCCGGATATAAAAGAAACCCGGATATAAGAGAAACTTCTTCTCCTGTGTTAATGTATACATATAGACCAAACCCGGATATAAAAGAAACCCGACAACTCTCCCAAATTACATCCGGGATTATACCCAACAACTGTTATTATAATATAACAAATTATTTAAAATGGGAATACATGAAAAACAGTTGGATTTTAATTTTTATTTTTGATAATAGTTTTCACGTATTCCATCTTTATATATATATATATATATATATGCGTGTGTGTGTGTGCCTGTCTGTCTGTGTATGTATGTATGTGTGTATGTGCCTGTGTGTATTTAAAATCGACCAATGTTGGTGTGACCAACAGAAAGTGAACATTGAAGTCAACACTCAGAGGCGACAGGCTGTTTAATGTTGGACGCCTACACACACACACACAAGTGAAAGAAACCCAGTTGCAAGATCAGTTGCATGTAGAACTTCCCCTCCCATCACTGCAGTCATTTGCTACGTTGCATTTGCAAATGGAAGACGGACGTTATCACGAAGTAAAAATCATTGTTCAGCTTCTATACCTCCCATAGCCACGAAACATCTATCTGCCAATGCGTTATTCAAACGAACCAATTGCTCATTGTAGCAGAAGTTTTGCCCAGGTAATTCATTACTTTCTAATGAAGAATTTTCCACCCCAGGCAAATTCTTTTTTTATTGAGAACCCATGGATTGTTTTGGTTCTTGCCACCATTTCTTCCTTTTAGAATCTTGTAATAAATCTATATTTAGATTCTTTATTTTTTTTTTGTTTCCGTTATTTTGTTATTAAATATTCCATATTGTGACAACAGAAGATCTTCTAAGAATTGTTAAATGTTGTAAGAACCTGGAGGCATATTTACTGTGGATGGACAAACGATTAAAGCACTTTGTAAACATTTTCATCTTAGTGAATTGTTTTTGTTTGTTTTTGTTTTTCTTTTAATTATATTAACATTTTGTATATCAAAATTGTGGTCAGGCTCCTTACGGTGAGCAACTAATGCGTTTGATGTGTTGTTTTGTAAAATATCCCTTTGTTTTAATATAATCCTTTATTTAAACATCTTGAGATTTCTCCAATGTATTCTTTCTGACAATCATGACAGTAAATTCCTTCTTCAACTTTTAGCTTATCGTTTTGTTTTGTATTGATTAAGTCTTTTTATTGTCTTACATGTAGGTGTGAAAAAATTTATGTTGAGACGGCAGATTTTTATTATTTTAGCTATTGGGAGAAAGAGGGTTCATGTTTGATTGTGTTAGGTTCTTTTTAAAAAGATTTAAGCATTTAAGACATTGATGTAATGGGATTTTTATATCTAGAATGGTCATGAGTTTTTCAATCATAAATCTTTCCTTTAGTTTTTCAACTACGTTGCTTGAATTTTAATATGTGTTTTGAGTGATTGTTCCAAGGAGAAGGGTTAAATGTTTTGTTATAGTTTTCGCTAGTTTGTAGGGAGTGCTAACTATTCTTTAAATAATGGAGCGTATTGGGATACCTGTTTTGTGTGCTTTAAGGAGACCGCAAAGTTTGGGATTTCTAGTTCATATTCTATTAGTTTCTACCATGATTTCTCTTCATTTATAAATTGTTTCTTAACCGCCATGTTAATTTTTGGGGTTTCCGTAATTAGTTCTTCCTTCCTATGTGTTTCGATATCACTGAGTATTGAATTGATTCTTTCATCGTATGAGTTTTAATTCATGATTAAATTTAAAATTCCCAACGTCTCTCGGCCGGGCACATGTTTAGCTGTATTTACATGAACAACATTAGTCTGAAATGGCGAAACGTTTCAGACGAAAACTTTTTCCATTTTGTTATACATCTTTCCTCAAGAGTTGCCATGAAATTTGTTTCATTAAATTATTCTGAACACCTACCCCATATATATATATATATATGTGTGTGTGTGTGTGTATATATATATATATATATATATATATATATATATATATATAGAGAGAGAGAGAGAGAGAGAGAGAGAGATTTTAATTCCCCCCCAAACCGTAGACATATTCTGGACGTGTTCACAATCTACTGACTGTGTTCGGTATTAAAAACATTTCTATTGCTTTAACAAATCTATATATCAGATAATGAAAAATCATCCTTGTTAATGGCATGAAAGTGATCGAATCCAAAGACAATTCGAAAAATTCTTACACACTCTATGTCCCGAAAAGCACTATTCTATATCTGGTCTATGCATATAAGAAAAAATGTAATAAAAACATAATCGTAATGCTTTTTCAGTCATCCTTAATGAAACCTGTATAAATGAGTAATTGCTGCCCAACTACACAATTACATATATATATATATATATATATATATATATATATATCTTTGTGTGTGTGATGAGGTGTTCAGAATAATTTAATGAAACAAATCTCATAGAGAAGGCAACGGAACCCACTCCTCTATTTTTCGCAAGAGCAAAATTTCAATTAATACTTAATAGATATTGAAAGCGACATTAACTTTTGCATACGCAAAAAAAGTGACTTATTCTCCGGCTTACGACGATTTAACGTTACAACAACGGTTCCCATACAATCTCCGAAATTAAGCAACGGCAAGCCTGATCAGTACCTAGATGGGTGACCACTTGGGAATAACAGATACAGTAAGCTTGGATGTCGTAACGGATAATGGTTTGGAATTGGAAATAGGGAAGCCGAGTTCGAATTCCAGTCAGGTTCATTATAATCCCTGAAGCACAAATACAAATTGGAAAATATATGAATACACGTCTTCCCTTAGTTACGGTTTTAATTAGTTGGTCTAGTATCATTAAAAATATTCTCGTAATCTAAAATAATTTCTGGCTTTAAATAATCTGAAAGAGGTTGATAAGCCGTAAAACAGGTCAATCAATTGTTGTATGATGATGGCGACCAATGCATTACAGTTTGATGAGGCGATTCATTCTTTAACTTCTGGAAACCTGTTGATAACTATGCGATTGTTTATATTTACGCACAGTGTTAATTGAAAGATAAAAACTTATCAAACATTACTATCTCTCAAAATACTCACAAACTAAAAATAATTTCTGACTTTGAATAACATGTAAAGTTGATAATCCGTAAAAATCAAATCATTCAATTCTTCCTTCACTTTCTTATTTCCTTCTATAGCCATAACAAAATCTACTATTTATTCTGCACCTTATGTCCTAATAGTGGATATATTGGTGAATCTAGAAATAATTTTAGATTTCGCTTCAACAATCATAAACAAACCGTACGTCAAAACAATTCTTATTCCCCCATAGCTAAACACTTTAATCAATCAGGGCACTCATTGGAAAACTGTAAATGTTTATTGATAGATTCCGATTTCAGTTCCACATACACACGGAGAAAAAAAGGAAAATACTGGATTTTAAAATTAAATACATATAAACTAGGGTTAAATAAAGACTTGGGTATTTTAAGTCTTTATAAATATTTCAATAGTTAAACATTTTTTTAGATATAGTTAAAAAAAAATTATATTATCTAAAATATTATTACAGTTAGATTTACGTTAGGAATATTCGCACACAGTGGCGTTCCATATCACGTGACGTCCGCGTCTCGCGACGGACGCTACTTGTAAACAAACAGTTATTTCTGATTGCGGTCAATCTGAAATATCCAATATATGTATAAATATATTAATACTTTCATAAAAAAACATTATTATCTTTTTTAATTTGCAACTTTTTATAATATATATATATATATATATATATATATATATATATCCTCACTGAAGTGCAGTGATACAGCGAAACAGTCTGTCTATGGATGACTATATATATCCTCCTGGAAAATCCTCTTTAAAGAAAAGGGTAATTTTAAAAACAGTGTGTCATACCGCTATTAAGGCATTGCTCTTCAACCGAATTGAATTGAGCTCTCCGGGCCACTGACATATTTCGCATAGAAAACGTTAAAATTTCCCTTCCTCTCTGCCGTGCAACGATAGCTTAGGGGTAGAATCTCTGACTGATACCAAATCAGTCGGTCTTGAAACAATCGAACGTCTAGCCACACTGAAGAGCTGTGTTACAGCGAAACAGTCTGCCTGTGCATAACAATATATATATATTATAAATTAATTGATTTAAAATATGTTTTTTTCGCTACACAGTTCTAACCATGTTTCAAAAATGGAAGGTCCGAATTTAATTTTGTGATTAAATTAAAGACATTTGTTCCATTTCATCCTCAAGCGAATTTTGGAGTAACTTTTAAAACCCAGTAATAAATAAGTTACTCCAAAATTCACTTGAGGATGAAATGGAACTAATGTATTTAATTTAATTACAAAATTAAATTCGGAGCTTTCAACTTCCATTTCTGTTATGATGTTGATTTGGGGTTAGTAGAGTCAAACGCCAAATAACACGTAACAATAAAAAGGGTTTTAATAGGTTGGTAAATAGGTACAGAATCGCCTGAGTAGTCAATTACTAGCTCAGCTAAGAACGGCTCCGTCTCTCTTCTGACATACCACTATTTAACGTCTTTGTTCGCAGACAAGCTCATCTTCAAGAGGGGTGGTAGGTTTCCGACACAACACCTCCCCCTTGAGATTAATTCCGGAGGAATTAATATCTTTTCCTTTTGGGATCTGGACTTAAACGTTCCACCCTAATTCTTTTTCTTTTGCTTGTCCTTCTTTGGACAACTGTTTCAGGCAATGGTGGAGTTGGTATATCAAATAAATCATATAATACATCCATTGGTTCTTCCTTTTCTTTACTTATTTCTTCAATGTTTCTTCTCCTTAATTGGTTCAAATGTCTTTTGTGCGTCCATTTTTTACTTCTTATCATGTACAACATCTTACCAATTCTTTGCGTTACCACTCCATCTTGCCAAAATTCCTTCCCATTAATTTAAAAAAAAAACTTTATCTCCCGGCCTGAAATATTTCATATTTTCTTGATGCGTTTTGTTCTGGTAACTCTTTTTTCTTTCCGGCAGCAGCCTATTGAATACAGATCTAATTTTTCTAGCAAACATCAATTCAGCTGGAGACATCCCTGATATTGCGTTTGGATTTAGTGTTATTCTGTATATACTTAAAAACTGCTGTATATTACCATCATCTGTATTAGTACCATTTGTTTTTTTAAGGGCTCTCTTGAACGTATCAACAAACCGTTCAGCCTGTCCATTTGACCTAGGATGGTACGGTGAAGTCGTGATGTGGTCAATTCCCAGAGTCTTACAAAACGTCTTAAATTCACTTCCTGTGAATTGAGTTCCATTGTCGGTGACAATTTTTTCTGGTACTCAAAACGTGCAAACAGTTCTGTAAGAACATCTTTTGTTACAGAAGCAGTTGGTCTTTTTTTGCACTTAAAAACCTCAGGCCCCTTGGAATAGCTATCCACAACTATCAAGTAAAAATTACCATTCATGGGTCCAGCATAATCTATGTGGAGTCTTGTCCATGGAACATCTGTTTTTGGCCATGGTGTGTATTTTACTGGCGGTGCTTTCCTTTGCCATTTGACACCCTCTACAAGTTTTAACTACCTGTTCAATGTCTTTGTCCATATTTGGCCAATAAACGTAACTCCTCATCAGGGCTTTCATACGTCCAATACCAGGATGCCCCTGATGAAATTCCTTCAACATCCGCTTTTGTAGTACAACCGGTATCCACGACCCTTCCAGCATATAACAGCACTTCATCACATATTGAATATGCTGGTGAAGAAGTTTTATACTTTCCTGAAGTTACAACTTCTTTCATTTTTCTAATAAAAATGTCTTTTTCTGCTTTTAATTTTATTTCATCTAATGTCACCGGTAATTCTTTTACTGTGTTATACATTACTTCCACCAATTCATTTTTTGCTCGTAACAACGCTATCACCGTATCTTCTAGCGGTTCCGAAGACGTTGGGATCAGCCTAGATAAACCATCAGCATGGCTTAAATTTTTCGATGATAAAAATTCCATTTTGAAATTGTAATTCAACAAAATGATTCCCCATCGTTGCAAACGGTTTGCCGTATGAGTAGGTATACCCTTCTTCGAACCATAGATTGAAAGCAGCGGGCGATGGTCGGTCTGCAATATAAACCTTCTTCCATGTATGTACTTATGGAGTTTTTTACAAGCATAGATGATAGCTAAGCTTTCTTTCTCAATTTGAGAGTACTTCTTTTCTGCGGGTAATAATGTCCTTGATGCATGTGCCACTGGCTTCGTATTGCCGTCTCTGAATTTATGCAGAATTACCGCACCTATTCCGTACTCGCTTGCGTCCGATGCCACTATAATTTCCTGTTTAGGGTCATAATGTGTTAGTGATAATTCCGACGTCAAAATATTCTTTATTTTGTCAAACGCCTTCTGACACACTTCTCACCATTCCCACTTTGCTCCTTTTTAAGCAATTTATTTAATGGAGCCGTAAGGCTGCACAAATTAGGAATATATATCCCATAATAGTTAGCAAGTCCTAAGAACGCTTGTAGCGTTACTACATTTTTAGGAGATGGCAAGCTTTTGTTCGCTTCTGCCCTCGCCGGATCTGGTCTTCTTCCATCAGAGTCTATTATCTGCCCCAAAAACTTAATTTCACTCATAAAAAATTCACGTTTTTCAGCTCCAAGTTTGAATCCATATTCTTCAATTCTTTCAAAAACCTGATTAATATGTTCCAAATGTTCATTTCGATCTTTGCTTTTTATCAAAATATCATCAAGATATGCAATGGCGAAGTCCAACCCTGCCAGCGCAGTGTCCATAATTTGCTGAAAAATACTAGGGGATACTTTTAAACCAAAAGGCAAACGGTTAAATTTGTATAAACCCTTGTGTATATTGATAGTCAACAATTTACAACATTCTTCATCCACTTTCACTTGGAGATAGGCATCCGATAAATCCAATTTAGAGAATATTTTTCCTCCACTTAAACTTGCAAAATGTCTTCTGGTGAAGGCAAAAAGATATGTGTGGTCTTTTAAGCAATCATTTAGACCCGTAGAGAAATCGGCACACATCCGAATTTTTTTTCTCTTAACATATACAACAGGGCAGGCCCACTCTGAAAATTCAATGCGTGAAATAACTCCTAAATTTTCAAGCCGTTCCAATTCTTTGTTAATCTGTTCCAAAACACCAAATGGCACATTTCTTTTCGTTTGAAAATAGGTTTTACATTTTCCTTCACTTCAAATTTTGCCTTCGTCTTTTACAACATCAAGACCTTCTGAAAATACTTGCGGAAATTTTATTTTCAGATCTTTCACCAAATTTTCTGTAACCCGATTTTTACACGGAGAAGAAACATTAATTCTATTGCAAAAAGAATTTATAGGGAGTTCCCATAAATTAAAAAAGTATAATCCAATCTGTTCCAAACAAATTTGAAGCATTTTGTAGCACATACACTTTTTAGACTTTAGTGTCTTACCAACAAATGAAATATTACAAGAAAATTCACCTTGAAAATGCAATTTTCTTCCAGAAATCCCGCGAGCCACTTTCTCAGTCTTTTTAAGCAAAGGTCTGCCTATTTTAATCCATGTTGCTGTCTTAATAATGGAAATATCACTTCCAGTGTCTAGCTGTAGTTTAACATTTTTTCCATTAATTTTTACCTGTACGAATTTGACTTTGCACTAGAGTTTTCGTTAATGCAATCAAATCTTCCATTATGCGTAATAGATTACACAAAACACTTTTCGAAAACAGACAAAAAGGGATAAACACGTATATATCCACAATAAGCACAAGTCTTACTTCTTTTTGGCACGTTGAAATCCCAATTCTTCGTCAAAGAACAAAGTTCGACGTATTTTGTTTTTTTGTTTTTTTTTCAGAGCGAAAAAAAAATTTATATAGTCCACCTAGAGTTGAAAAATTCTCCACTCAGCCTGATGAACGAATCTCTCGTCGCCACTGTTATGATGTTGATTTGGGGTTAGTAGATCAAACGCCAAATAACACGTAACAATAAAAAGGGGTTTTAATAGGTTGGTAAATAGGTACAGAATCGCCTGAGTAGTCAATTACTAGCTCAGCTAAGAACGGCTCCGTCTCTCTGTCTTCTGACATACCACTATTTAACGTCTTTGCTCGCAGATAAGTTCATCTTCAAGAGGGTGGTAGGTTTCCGACACAACAATTTTTGAAACATGGTTAGAACTGTGTAGCGAAAAAAACATATTTTAAATCAATTAAATTTATATTAATTTTATATTATAATATATTATTATAAACCATTTTTGATATGTTCGATCATTTGCAGTATCTTCTTCATAAAATTCGCATATTTAGAAATCAAAATGATCTATCAGAATATCACTCTATTTTCGACTGAAAATGAAATCCACGCGAGATATGTTCAATTTAGCTATATTACTTGCCTGTTTTATTGCTTATTAATATAAATAAATATTTTTCGAGAAAGAAACTTTATTGGAAGTTGGGTAACTGGAAAAGTCATACATTTATCATCAAATTGACACAAATATTAATAAAATCGATACACTTTCTTTGTGTGCAATTCATCACTGGTTTGTTGAATTTTTCTTATTATTAAATTATTAAATCTGTCTTGCAAATTTTTGTTTCATCAGGCATTTTTCTTCTTATAAAATTACTTATTTAATATTGCCTTACAAAAATCAAATTAAATTCATAAAATTTCAAATAATTTTGACAGTAAAAGAAGACATTTTCATTCAATATTCAATGTCATGAAACTAAATTACTAAAATGTTCCAAGAATTGTGTAAATAAAATTCGATATGTCTGTAATTTTAAACGTTTATTCCTTTCAAGACACAAACGGATTTATAGCGAAATGTAATTGGATTTATTAACATCGAAATCTATTTACTAGTGGATACCGGATAATAAGACATAGTTTAGTTGTATCTGTATATCATTATAGTGTAATACATAAGTAGATCAAATATTATTATTATATAGATAATATTGTAATACATGGGTAGAATATAATGGGAAAACGATATATATATATATGTGTGTGTGTGTGTGTGTGTGTGTGTGTGTGTGTGTGTGTGTGTGTGTGTGTGAGGAACTTTGAAACAGATATACAGTCTGTGGATGACCCTATATATGCTCCCGGGAAATCCGTTTGATAGAAAGAAGGTTTTAAAACCGGCGGCCTCTACTGCTATTGATGCATTACTCTTCAAGTACGAATTGAGTTCTCCAGGTTGCTGGCGTATTTCGTATTTAAAAAAAACGTTAAGATTTCCTTTCATATCCGTCGTCAGACGATGGCCTATGGGTAATATATCTGACTGATGTCAAATTGGTCGGGTTTTGAACCCAACTTGAAACAAATGGGCGTTTAGCCATACTAAAGAACTGCGAAACAGTCTATCTGCGAATGATATATATATATATATATATATATATATATATATATATATATATATATATATATAGGCAGCATATCTTCATTGAAGCATGTTACATCGAATAATGACATCATGTCTGTTTATTTTTATAATAATCCTTTTCAGTTCTCTAATTAGCTTCTTGATATTAAATTGAAATTCATAAACGAAGGCGCCGTAGTTATTGTGAACCCAAGTACTTTCAATCTCTTCCGAGATCATCCTCAGGGATTAATTGCAAAGAAAATGTAACTGTACTGTTATCGTTGTGATTTTTGTAAACATGAGTGAATGCGTTCGGTTATAATTATTTTACTTTTTTTAATTTATCCGTTGTAACTATGGCGCTTGTGTAAACAAGCGTCCACGATGTAAGGGAGCTAATTAGAGATAGTAAAAATGCAATATATATATATATATATATATATATATATATATATATATATATATATATATAGCAATGTAAGGAAAACTATGTCAAAGTGTGGAAAGTTTTCGCGGTGTGCCACGAAAGACGTATAACTGTTGTCGCAGTTTTTCCTAAAATAAAATATAATTAATATTTGTCTAACATTTAATGATAAATGGATTTCTTTACTGGTGTATATGTAGTAGTCGATACACTTTCTTTACTGAAAAAATCATTTTTATTAAATGATTTCTTAAGGACGCCAAAGAAAATAAAAATCTAACTTAAATGAACGGAGACCTTTTGAAATTAACTATGTAAATTTTTTATAGGCATTAAACTGTCTCTGCCGTCACTGGATTTTGGTCATAGATCTCCATTAAGTAAACACAAGTGATACCTTTATTAAATTAAATTAGAGGAAACGCATATATATAGGAAATAGCTGACGACTAACGATCGCTATTTCTAGTCTATCCTCTATTACTATACGGACAGCTGGTCTCTATTCTATTCTCTGTACTATTTCTCTATTTGGATCAGTATACGGATTACTGTTCGAACGAGTATTATCGAGCAAGTGCTCTTAGTGCGAGTGTTGTTCGAAGGCGTCTGACACCAGAATTGTTCAATGTTGTGTTATAGCTGTATCTGTGATTACAAAGTCTCTACTACAACGAGCATTACGAAAGTGACAACGAGTATTCGTTAGCATTACAAAAGTGGCAACAAGTATTCTTTGATATCACAAAAGTAAAAATAAAAGAACATTGGTGTTATACATCTTAAGCGGCACCAACCTTTATTAAAGAGGAACGTTGATGAATTTAAAATGCCAAACACTGTAAAAAACAAAGTAAAATTCTTGTTTTGTTATCAGAGTTTACCTTACTTACCTGACAATATCTTTCCTGATATATTTTAGTCCTACAAAAGTAAATTAAAGTCATTGGTCCTTTGGATCCATCGTGTATTAATGATCTGCTCTTCCAGCAAATTTTCTTCTAAATTGAATTTCATCAAGTCTGTTCTTACAAGTATTATATACCCGTCAGATGTGGTGGGAAAACACCGAAAAGAAAAATGTCATTTTATTATCATTTACAAAAAATTTGGGCCCCATAAATATCAGTTTTATCTAAAACTACCTTGGTTGAATAATGCCTGCCTTAGATATGATCAATAAAAGTAAAAGGCTTTCTTTGATTGCTTTAATGTTGGGCCTCTTCTTTGCATTTTATTAATAATCTTTAAAAATATAGCAGAAGCACGAAGCCAGATGTAGCAAAAATATTCAAAGCATGGACGTATCGTAGACTTATAAATATATAACATAGATTCTGCTGAGAAAAAGAGTCTAGTACGACACAGTAAGCCAAATGTCCTAACAACAGACCTAGCAACTGATTTAACATCGTGTGCGTAGAAACGTTTAGTCCAAAAGGCGCGTTTAGTCTCTCTTCTGGGGCTACGCTCAGCCTGATAAAAGAGAGCACTTTCGTTTGGAGGTCTTGCCAGATTGCAACAGATTGTAGGACATTTGTTTAAATCATCTGCCAACTGATTTTTACTGAACCGATCAGACTTAGATATGAATAAATAGTTTGTGTCATCATACCGAGTAAAACTAAAATACATCAGGAAGGTCGTTGTTAAAATGTATTTGTTCATTTACTTGCTATGTATGGATATAGTTCCACTAAATGCACATTGCAGAGATTTGTGTAAAGATTTAAGTTGCATGTCCCACATAGGACTAGAAGTGACCACTCACATCAACCTGCAATATTAATCATAGGGTATTTCAGATTCAGTGAGTAGCCAAGAACTTATGGATTATCATATCTGTGCCAAGCCTTTCTCATACAAAAGATTCAATATTCTAAGTGTTGTACGTTCGTATTTCCACTTAAAGATTTTGAAATCTCTTTTTATTTCTAGATCTCAACTGTCTTTTTGCAAGTAAAATGACTTTCTTTATTTCTTGAGGGAGTCTGGTATACAATGAGTTCACCTACAATTTGTCACTTCTGTTTTTTTTTCTTTCATGTGAGGTGACAGAAAATGATTAATTTTAAAATGTTTTATCCTTTATTAGCAATTCTCCTTTATTATTTTATATTTTAATTTCATCAACAATCCCTTTTGATCGAATAAATAGCCGCTTAAAAAGAGATACACCATATTTTTCTTTTTGCCAATTTATGTCGTTGCTTCCTCTTGCTATATTCATTTCCATTAATTATGTAATTATTTAATTTTTACTAATTATTAATTATTTTTTGTAAAATAAACGCATCGATTCCATCACGTAATTTGGCAACAATGGCATACGCGGTCTGACGTTAATGATACAATCTGGCATCAGGATTGTAAAAGAATCTGATTGGCTGATTATTTTTAGTTGAGACTCGTGCAAGGAGGAAAGCTATTTAAAATGTGACCGTTGAAATAAAAAAGATGCGAACAATTTTATTCTCTTTTATTTTTGCATATACTAAATAAATACTTAATACTTTTTTTTGGTGATTGCTTGTAATAATAAATACCAACAAATGACACGTCTAGTTTCTTTCTAGCATGTCAGCTTATATTTCATGTGAGTGATCGATAAGTTGTAAAGAAATGATCATGGGTTCATATCATGCGACAAGAATACGTTATCCGGAGATTGTTCATTTTGGGGCAGCTTCTGTCCAATGTTCACTTTCCAGTATCTAAAGGCATTTTCATGTCTTGCTCATGATGAATTATCTTCCACCCTACAACCACTTTTCTCACAGACAAAACATTGCAAGCCTCTCGCTGCTATATAGCTATGTCCATGGAAAGTGTTCAAATGAACTATATTCCTTAGTTACACTAGTACACAGTAGAAACCTTCAAGACCTGTCAAGCCACGAACCTCCGCCCCCCTAATTCTATTCGTATCCCATTGGTGAAATGTAATTTCCAATCGTGCAGATTCCTCTCAAAAAGTGCTGCTTCATGGAACAGGCTCCCAAGAAGATGCTTCCTCAATCGCTACAATCTTAACCTATTCATGTCTAACATTAACTTTTATCATCAGTATACATCCCTATAAACGTTGCCACTTATTTCTGGAACCTTGTATCTCGAGTGGCTCTTGGGACTTGTACAGAATGAACATCATTGTAAAAAAACAAGTAGCATAAAATCAAGAATACATCTATATTTATAAAACAGAACATTAAACTTTTATATTGAATAAACAGATTACTTATAAGAATTAAATTTCTTTTTCTAATTATTTAAATTTTTTGTCATTATCTTGCAGATGTAATTTATTTTTGAACGATAACGTCACTTTTAAACAATATGAAGTACTGAAAAATTTTCAGTCCAAGCAACGTTCCACAATCTGACACAACGTCAGAATGTTTTCCAATACATTCTTGATCTGAGCGAGAACATTTCAGTACCTTAAATTCATAAAAAATAAAGATTGTAAAAGCGTAAAACAATAGTACTTGCTCAAAGCAATTAAAAGCAAATATAACCAAAAAGACATACTTGAATAGACTCAAAAAACATTCACAATTCTAAATAATTTTCTGTATTCTTTAAGAAAATCTTCATGAATATAATTGAATACTTCGAGAATAGCGATTGGAATTGTCTGCGTAGGAAAAACCGTGTATAGAAATTGTAACATGAAAAGTCCTATTTTGATTTAACTTTGGTTAATAAAAAAATAGGATTAACGTAATCCAATGATATTTATTTAGCAAAGGAATAATCTTGTGAAGTTCTGGGGTTTTGAACCCGAAAGCAGAAGAAAATTTAATTTTTAGGAAGTCTCCTGAAATTTAAATCATAACTGCTTTCAAAGCAACGCGCAAAAATTCAATTTTATTCAAAGGAAAACTAAATTCTTAAAAAATTTAAAACCAGTTTTAATTTAATGCCATTAACTTTATTTATTTCTATTTAATCATTATTTAATAAAAACCATTGTTTTAAAGGATAATCATTTTTTTATAATGCATTAATTAACCAAATTAAACAGAGCAACTAACCGTAAAAATGAAGGTAATTTTGTAATTATTCTCCATATTAAAAAAACCTTTCATATGAAGTCGATGACTCGGAAAGTTGATGCGAAAATAACTTAGTTCAGCACAGGAAAGTGACAAAGATATGTTTTATGATTTCGACCAAAGTCTTTTGTCAGGAAAGTCATTTAAAGCTGAAAATAAAAAATCTATTTATAACATTTTCATACTGTAAATTTGAAGACGCCAGATTAAACTGTCTATCGACAAGAGGAGCCGAGAAATGTATCAATACAACCAATAAGTGAAACTAATGAAACCACTTTTATATCCGATACAGTTAATTCAGTATGTGAATTAAATATTGTTATATACGGTGGGTGTTGTATATAGATAGATAGATAGATAGATAGATAGATAGATAGAATGACATATATAACTAGACAGAAACAAAGAATGGCATTAATAGAAAGAAATAAAAAATGAGATAGAAAGAAAGAAAAAAGAAAGAAAGAAAGAAAGAGTGACATAGATAGAGATAAAGAAAGAATAACATCGAAAGAAGCACATAGAAATATAGAAAGAATGACATAGAAAGAAAGAAGGACAGAATTAGATGGAAATAAAGAATACTATAGACAAAGAAAGAAAGAAATAAAGAATGGCATAGATAGATAGATAGATAGATAGATAGATAGATAGATAGATAGAATGAATGAATGACTTAGGTATTTTGATAATTTGTATATGCATATGAGTAAACGTGATCTGTTTTAATAGGCAGAATTAAGCTTATTGTCTTCGAAATCGTTCATGAATTACTTGCTTTTGTTCCAAATAAAATGTATGCATAGTTATCGACCAAAATTTCTAATCGAAACTAATTTCAAAATAATTGCTAGTAATTGATTCAGACATAAGGTATTTTTTATCGAATAAATTATTAAATATATGATTATTGTAAATTTGGTACCAGTTTCCCTCCAGCGTACACAGAGTATTCGTCGGAATAATTAAAGTTGAGCGAGCGAGCTTCAACTACCAGGTCTTTTTATTAATGTTAATAAATCATTCCTAACATACTAAAATGTTTAGAAATAAGATCCAATATAATTTTCAAGCCATAGCAACTCATAGATGTAACTAGTCGATACGTGTAAGCTATGGTTAAATATAGTTCCTTATATGATACTAAAACTATTGAATTGGTAATGCCTTGGGGTATGGGTTTATAATATTTTCACATTTGATCAATAAATTACTTTTGACTAGATCGATGAAAATTTCTTACAAATATACATTTTGTGTTTTATTGTTACTTTTACACAAGTGAATTTACTCAAATTCTTGACGTTCTGGTGACTTCCTTGATTAGAATAAATCAACGAATAAATGTTTCAAGATTAATCAGAAATAGTTTACGGTGAAAATATTGTTGAAAAAAATAAATCTATCCATCGTTAAAACTCGGTTGCTCATCCAAGATTTATTTACGAGTTTACCCTATACAGACGAGGAAAAGTTTATTAAAATGACGTGAAAAACTGATATAATATAAACTAATATAAATCAGCTTTTCATTTTTCATTCAAATGAAACTTAATTGAAAGAGGCAGACAAGACATTTCAAATAAGTTCAAATGAATTCGTGTACATAGGAAAATTATATGGGAAAACAATATTTTTGTTAAACCTAAAAATTTAAGACTATTTTATTTTAACATAAATAAACAATTTATATGCATGCTGTCGAATAATTTAATGGTGTAAATTTACTGCTATTTTATCATAGTTATTTTTAATTTAATTTCTGCTTAAATTGATTTCATCAAATAGTAACATCATCACATTGCGTGTCCACTTATAAATAACATTATTTAGAAAATTACTTAGTAGTTTTGTATAGATTTGAAATGTCGCGTGCCAAATCTATTTTATCTATCTTATGTCTTGTATGTGATGACTGACAGTTTGTGTGTGCGTCTTATCTGGGGTGGGGGGCGTTAAACAAGTAAATTTCCTCGAAGGATATCTGGAATGAGTCCAGTGAAATTCACCGGTTTGCGAAATGTAAGAACCTCGAGAAACTGCCATTCTATTTGGGAAAATTTTATTTGTATTTCTATTAGTTTATTTCTTCTTCAACCAGCAAAATCCACTTTTATAATTTTACTCAGAGTTTAATTTTGTATATAAAGTTTAGACAAGTTCATAGTGTCTCTATTTTCTTTCTTTGATGTCTTAAAAGAGAAAAATGTTTAGTCTCCAGGCCATTTACTTAAATCTCATTTATGTACTCCCAAGTATTTATAACATACAGACATATTCATATCTACAGATATAAAATGCAATGTATATCCACGCAAACACACGTATATATATATATATATATATATATATATATATATATATATATATATATATATATATATAAAAAATTAAACACTAATATTCCAATGTTATAATTTATTACATTGGAATCGTAAATACCAATTTATCAGACGTACAAATTCAAAAGAAATCAGAAAAAATAACTCCGGGAATAAAAAAAATAAAATTTAGTGAGTGTATGTATGAGAGTGTGGGACGAATGTGAGAGGTAAATGAAAGCTTTAGAGAGGGGTAACAGTCGAGAGAAGAACAGAAAGGCCTAGAGGTGAAGGTGGCGATGAAAATTTAAGAGAGAAGTTTTAAAGGAGTTAAAAAACAGTTTAAATGAGTGAGAAACAGATAAATATAAATTCCTATTTATTTTTTATTCCTTGAGTTATTTTTTCTGATTAGTTTTTGTATTTGTTGGTCTGATGAATTGGATCGTAATTACGATTCCAATGTAATAAATTATAACCGTGGAATATTAGTGTTTAAGCCTTTTATATTATATTCTTGCTCTGTCCTGGATATTGAGTTCTACCTGTATTCTATCCTCTTGGAACTTTTTATATATGTATATATCAGATCATCCCATAAGTTCTATCCGAATTTTGAATAAAGAAAACAAGTGACCAAATGTTACATTTAATTACAGATTCAATCAACAATGTATTTTCCCTGATTATCTATGACTTCCTTCCATCTATTAACAAGCTTACTAATTCCATTACTGTAAAATTCTTTTGGCTTTGATTCGAAGAACTCACAAATGTCAGTTTTAACCTCTTCCTGTGTTACAAAAGCTGTTTCTTCCAAATGATTCTGTAAGCTACGAAACAAATGGCAGTCTGAAGGAGCAAGATCGGGAGAATAAGGTGGATGAAGAATTTTCTCGCAACCAAGTTCTTCGATCTTTTGTGACGTGATTCTTGCTGTGTGGGGTCGCGCATTGTCCTGATGAAACATCACCCATTTCGATTTACTAGAGCAGGTCTTTTTTTCTTCAAAGCTTGGTTCAAACGCTCTAATTGCTGACAGTATATTTGAGCATTAATTGTTGCATTGGGTGGTAAGAATTCAAAGTGGATTATTCCTTGGTGATCCCACCAGATTGAAAGAAGAATCTTTTGCCCATGAAGTCTCCTTCTCGGCTGTGGCTGGGGTCCTTCCCCTTTACCAAGCCACTGTCTACGACGCTTAACATTTCGATAAACGATCCATTTTTCCTTGCCAGTCACAAGTTTATCCATAAAAGGTGAAACAAGTTGGTGAGAATGGAGAGAAAAGCAGATGTCAACTCGGGATTTGAAGTTGCTTTCAGACAATTCATGAGGCACCCATTTTCCAAGTTTAGGAACTTTTCCAAGTTGTTGAAGATGACGATGAACTGAGAACCACTGCCAATTCCTCAACTGATAAAGCAGGATTTTCTTCAAGGGCTGCTTCAAGAAACTTTTCATCAAACTCAACTGGGCGTCCGGTTCGATCTTCATCTTCAAGGGTGAAATCTCCGCCTCTGAATTTTGCAAACCATCTTCTGCAAGTTCTTTCATTCACACATTCCTCTCCATAAAATGAGTGAATGTTTCTAGTCACTTCGGCTGCTGAGTTTCCTTTCTTCAACTCATAAAGCATTATGTGCCTCAAATAATTCTTGGGTACTTCCATGTTAGCAGGGTTTTAATCAAACAAAATTTAATTTTATTGTTCTCTGAAATAAAATTTGATCAGTTGAAATGCATTTAAACATAAAAATAATGCTCAGCTCTATTAGACATTATAAAATACTCTTTAAATTTCGTTCATTTTAACAAAAAGTTAAAATTCGGACAGAACTTATGGGATGACCTGATATATGTATGTATGTATATATATTTATATATTTTATGTGTGTGTGTGTGTGTGTGTGTGTTAACCACTAATATTATATATATATATGCATGTATGTACGTATGTGTATTGCTATGCCAGCTACTATGAAAGTTGGTTCACTGTGTCGGGAGTGACAATTTTTTCTCTACAGAATCTATCTTTCATATCTATTAGTCTACCATGCGTCCATGGTTAGAATATTGCTGCCACATCTGGTTCGGTGTTCCTGCTATTTATGTAGAGTTCCTTGATAAAATCCAAAGAAGAATCAGCAATATTATTGGTCCTGATCTGGCGTATCGGCTTCAGTCACTTTCCCACCGCCGTAAGGCTGCCTATCCGTGCCTTTTCTATGAATACTTTAATGGTAATTGTACGAATGAGTTCTTTAAGGTTTCTTGACTTTTTGAATTTAAGCGCATTACTAAGACTGTCCTCGATATCTCATAAATATGGAGTTAAATTGGCTCGATATAACCGTAAATTCTATGATAACACTTTCTTTTCTCGCACTTCTTGCTTGTGGAACTCACTTTCGGCTCCATATTTTCCAGCTAACTTTAATCTTCAGACATTTAAATGCAATGTCAATCGTTATCTACTGTCTTCCTGATTACTCTTCTTTTGTTCCCTCGTCTTAATAATGTTTCTGTTTCTAATTCTTATTGGCTTTACTGTTTTTACTTTAAGTGAACAAGATAATATATATATATATATATATATATATATATATATATATATATATATATATATATATATATGAGTGTGTACTTTTTTCACAGAACATTTATATACTATATATTCTGATCTAAGGCAAAATGGTTATTTGTATGCAAAAGATTGTGAGGAACACTTGAATAAGTTTAATTCCCCAACCCCTAAATTCTGATGTTTGTATATTATTTATTTTGTAAAAGTGTTGGTCGGGCTCAGAATTTGTCACCACTCACTCATAGATGATCCTGTCATTTTTCTATCCAACTACAATTTTCCATGATTTCCCTCGAACATTCATGTCTGCTCGATGCGTATCCAAATTAAATTTAAAAGCAGTAAAACCGACCATGCTAACCAGATTCTGGTCTGTAGCTAAACTGGTTCTGCAAGTCAGGCTATATAACGATTCCGTGTAGGATACAGCTTCGAGTCGCAGGGCACATATTTTCTATGAAAATTTCTCGTACATTCAAGCCGATAAATGTTGTTTATTATAAAGAGAGCATTTGCTTAAATATTTGTATCTATAAAAATAACGTATAAACAGAAGATAACTTAAAACATATATATATATATATATATATATATATATATATATATAGAGAGAGAGAGAGAGAGAGTAATAGAGAGAGATGCAGTAAGAATGAATCGGTATGTGACCTGCTAAATTGAACTCTTTTGTATAGTAAGTGGATGATTG
Source organism: Acanthosepion pharaonis (assembly GCA_903632075.3). Lineage (NCBI taxonomy): Eukaryota > Metazoa > Mollusca > Cephalopoda > Sepiida > Sepiidae > Acanthosepion > Acanthosepion pharaonis. Next base: position 1,200,792 of record CAHIKZ030000541.1, on the reverse strand, counting down.
GAACTGGATACCCAAAATTTTCCAATTTTCATATTTCTTTCAGTCGTTGCCGTTGGAATTAATTGACAGTCCCCCAAATAATCTTCTTGAAGATCTACAATTCATCATGTTTCTTGAGTGTGTATTGTATGAATAGCCACCTGATAGAGACACTTCGTATATGCGTAATTGTTAACAAGTTTGTCTTGTAAATTTTTTTCAGTTTGATGTTCACCCATATCTTCCTTACATCAGTTTTAAACTGATAACTTTTTTTCATGCACTGCGACCATTTTGTTTAAAGCGCCTATTTTCCTGATTTCAGATGAAAATTTGGATAATCTCTGTAGAATCTTCTCTGCCTGAAGTTATTTCTTCATCTGTTAGGAGATTGTTCAGCATTCACTTCCTTATAAGAGGACTGATATTTTGGATTTTTCTGTTAAATTTTCTGTAGTCTGCTATCACTGATCGCTCATAAATAATCCTGTCATTTAGAAATTATATATGAAATAATATATGAAAATGGTCGCTGAAAGTCAACACCGTGTGATGATTGTCTGTTTCCTGCTTAAAGGCAATCTTTAGGCCATGTTTTGCTGTGTTTTCGCTCGATATATTCAGGTTATGTTTAAAATTATTTTAGAGGCTATTGAATAGAAATAATTATGGAGCCGAATGCAGTTATTTGTAGCTACATTAAAGTGTTGTTGTTAACTTGTTTTACTCATTGTTTATTATTGATTACTTTATTATTATTGTATTTGTCTATATTCGTGGTTAATTTGTTTATTACTTAGTTAATTTTCATACTTATTTATTGATTTAAATTTTTTGATTGTTTAACTATATACTTTTACGCATTGATTTTTGTTCTCTAATCGTTTTTAGTTTTCGATTTTAAGTAAGGTAGTAACAATTTGTATTCCTTTTGCATTTTGAGATGATTTTTGACCGTTTACTTAGTAATGTGTATTGGTCTGGAAAGTTAATTATAGCTATATTTCCTCCAGACAGAGTTTACAGGTTTGAGAATTATTGCTGTAGGCTGATACTGTTTTCCTTATTTTCCGTGATATTTCTGCGGTGGTTTGGCTGCTCTTTATAATTTTTCTATATATGCTTAGAAAGGCTTGTGCTATTCCCGTATTTACTATCCGTAAAGAATGTTTTGTATGCGTAGTTTCTGTGTTTCCAAGATGCTTTAGTTACCCTTATATATTTTTTCTTCGTTATTTTCTGATTTTACTGTGGATTAGTATATTACGTTGTTTTGCAAGCAACTGTCGCTTGATAGACATTCGTCCTTTGCTCTGCAGTTACACGTAGTTTTGGTTTATGTGGGTGGTTTTGGGGTTGTTTTCCTGTTGTTATTTTATTATATCATTTTCACAGTGAAACTCTAGTTGATTTTTACTGTTTTTATGAATATCATGTGGGGAATTATTGATTGGGGAATGTTTCTGTGTGAGTTGAATTAATATTTTCCTACGTTTGTTGTTATGTTTTTTTGTTTTTTTTTTTTGTACGGTAGGTTTTTTTCTTATCAGCATTTTTTATAGAGTCGTGTACTGCCGAAAATCCACCATTTTTTTTAATAATCTTTCTTGACATCGTTGAAGATGGTTTCGCTGAAAGAATTGTCAGATAACATGCGGTTAATGGATTGTAGGATCTTCTTGATTATTCATGTCATATATTTTAAAAATGTATCGCTAAAAAATGGTTTGTCGTTGGGTTTTCCTTATGCTCGATTTCTACCTTTTCCTAGGTTGAATATTAAATCTAGGAAATTTACTTTTTTAAGTTAGCTTTTAGGCCGATATTGAACCCTAGGATTTTTAAAAGTTTTATGATTATTTTTCTAATTTTGTCTTTTTTTTTTTTTTTTTTTTTTTTGGGGTAGTTTCTTAGGATTATGACACCATCGTCCATGTTGGGGTCTATATCATTTTTATAAATTATTTAAGTTAGTTCATGTAGTAAATACATACATATAAGTAGTATTGAAAATCAAAGATTCCCATTGTAATACCAAAGGTTCCTTCTGTGTTTATCTTCGGTATCAATAAGAGCGATTTTCGGAAGTGTTAGGGATTTCTACTTCGTTTATTATCTTACTTAATAGCCTCAAGAATTATTTGAAAAATAACCGTTACTGCTCATTCAATAACCGTTAGGATAATACAATATATATTCAATATCTGTCTATATTTCTGAGATAATTATTTACACTATTTACATTGTTCGAGCTGTTGTCCTCATCTTTGTTGTCACATTCACAATGTTTCAACTGTTGTATGCTCCAGCCTTCTTCAGGAGATTGGAATTTCTAACCGAACCCTTTATTTTGTCCACCGGAGTAAATTGTTCTAGTTCCACGTACCATGCCTCTTCCGGATGTCTTAGTATCAGTTATCTCCTTTTTAATTCCCCAATGTTTTGTTCACCTCAGTTGTAGCATCTCTTTGAGTCAAGTCACTGGATTCAATCAAAAGAAGGCAGAACGGGGCGATAACCTTAACAAAGAGATAAAAAACTGCTAAGGGCTACAATAGATAGGAAGTTGTGAAGAGCTATCAACGCCTATGTCCTGAAGCAATGTGGCACATAGAAGAAATGTTCCTCTTACAGATACTTAACATCTTTTTAAGCAGCCGTATTACGGGTTTTGTTAAAGGCTGTAAATAGGAAATTGTTAAAAGACAATATCCTGTAACATTGAAATAGGAATTAACTTCTCTGCACTGGACAAAAGATTTCAGTCAGGAATTTCCAGAAAAAAAACGTAGAATCCGTAAAAATATTAAAGTTGTTTCTCGCTGTCCTCATCATCGTCTTTATCCTGTATCCAAGAATTTAATTTCTTCTTTGTTAAACTTCATTTATGATGAGCGTGTTGATGACTACATTTACGGTCACCGTGCAGACTAGAGAAGTAGAAGCTCCCAATTTCACCAAAACCTGCTCCCGATATCCAATTCCTTTTCACCGTTTGGCTTTGGAAGTGTTGGTTGTGAAAGAAAATAAGATTAGAAGAAAATGGCAATGGCGTGAATTTCCAGAAAGTGACTCACACACTTGATTTTATGACCTTTTTCTTCGACATATATGGAATGAGACATGCTGAATCTGTCCGTGAATTTAGATTGGTGCCCTCTTTAGCATGGCCACCATGCGTAGCCCTCTTCATCTGCTTGTTCAACCGTTGAGATATGTTGTCATCATCATCTTCCTGATCCTCCGTTGGGTTCATTGGGGTTGATTATGCTTAGTCTGGGTCGCTGTTTTCGGCCTTGACTCCAAGAGTGACCGTGCCAGGAGTGAACGCACGTGTTCCCATTGCTCAAAGAAAACGATGTCGTATTTTAAAAGGGAATTTTAATTTTCTGTTATTATATTATAATCTTTATTATATTACTAGCAGTAGAGCCCGGCGTTGCCCGGGGATGTAACAGTAAGAGATAGATCAAGTATCGACTATCATAAAGACTGAAAAATAAAATTGACAAAGATTAATTTTTAAGGTTGACAGACACGCATGTCTTAAGTAGTTTTTTGTGGGGGGAGGGGGGTTAAGAATTGGTCAAACCCAAACTCAAACAAAAACATTGTTTTCAATCGTTATGAGTCTACCGATTGAATAGAATTTTATTATAAACAATTGTCTCGTAAATGGAATTTTTAAAGCATTCTGAATGTAAGAATAAAGAAAAAAGTGTGAAAGACAATAAGAAACACTACCTGCCAAAAAAAAAAGTGAAGTTTTGTTGAAATCGGTTGAAAAATGTAGGAAATCCGATCCCATATATAAAAGAACACACACAAACAACCTGGGTTTTATAATAAGTATAACTCGATATGAATTGTCTCCCTTTCATTCTGGCGACAGTGATGCCTCTTAATCGGGTTTTCAAATTGATTTCGTGCAAAAACAATTGTGTTTTTCCAATGTTTGGCGCTGTCAGATCCACTGCAAGGTAATTTTACGTAGTCCTGTGAAGTTTTGTTGAAATCGGTTGGAAAATGTAGGAAATCCGATCCAATATATAAACGAACAGACACACACACAAACAACCTGGGTTTTATAATAAGTATGATTATGCTTTTATAACCTTTAACTATTAAAATACATATTTGTTTTCTTTGTTTTTAAGATAAATCGAGGTATACGTAGATTGCTTTGTTTTTTAAAATGTTCTAAAGTTTACTTTATTAAGAATGTCTATTATCATTAACAATTATTAAATTAGGAGATGTCTTGTTAAATTACTTATACATCGACATGAATAATACAACTCTATTTGTAATATTGAACGGTAACATTTCTCTTTTATGAAAGAGGACGTACTTTTCGAAATTTTAAGAAAGTCATTTCGTGTCGTAATGTTTGCTTTCTTTGACTATTGATTCAGTATCGTATATTTCGTTCTCGATCATTTATCTTTGTAATATTTTAACATTTGCCAATAATTCTATTCTTTTATCTTTTTCTTATTTATTGATTGTAAAATACGTAACAACATTTTAATGAACGAAGACGTATTTTCAAATTTGTAACAAAAGTGTTTCTAGTCATAACGTTATTTTCTTTTGTTTACTTCGCTATTTTGTTTGTTTATTTTTGGTTTTTGTTTTTATTTTTGGTTTTGGGTTTTTTTTCCTTTACTGTTGTCTCAGAATTGTCAATTGTATTATTTATGATAGAAATATTTTTAACAACGTGAATAATAAAAACTATTCTCATATAATGATGATTTTATACTTTTAATTACTTTCTTATTTATTGTTTTATTTCTATTATTCTCATTAAACACAGTAACATTTGATCACCGACTATTAACTCCGACATCCAGCATAAAATATATGTGTCTATTTCTCTGTATGTACTTCTTATGGTCACTACTTGTGATGGAGGAGCTTGCGTAGGTCAGTGACTCTGAGAAGTTCAATGCTGGGTCTATATTGAACATATTGCGTGAGTTATATTCCCAAAGACGGCAATGAAGAAAAAAAAAACACAATATTCTTCCCAAAATAAACCCACTTGAAAATATTTCCTTTGTGCCAGTTCTTTATTTCTTACGGTTACGAACGACTGACTCTGATGAACCTGTTTATGAATTGATAAAAAAGCAACAAATTGTATTTCATTGAAATTATATATATGCTTGTTTTTACCTTTAGAAGATTCTCACTGAAGCAGACGGCACGTAACATTTAATCTTTTATTTAAAATGGCCGCACGAAAGACGGATAATAAACGTCATTTACAAGTTTAGAATGGTTTCAGTTTTCTCATATCAAAATTATTTTCTTTCTTTTTTTTAATTCTTTCTACTGAGTCATTCCCTTCCAACTACGTAATAGTCACACAGAATGGTAAAGGTTGAAAAGATCTGTTGTAATATCAAAAGACATAAAAGTTATAATCTATTTTATTCAAATTACTTCCACGTTAAAGCGTCATAATTGCAATGTTACTCTTTACAAATCAGTTCTGATAAAGGAAGAAAATTAAAATTGTATCTTAATCATAGATCAAATGTAGTGTGTCTAATCAAGAAATAGACTTCTGCTGAATCCAGTATACGAAATGAGTCAAAAGAGGACGAACCAAACATAGTGAATTTGGCTATCAACACATTCCAAGGGGAATTTTTCTATTTTGTTCTTTTATATGAAGGCCGTATTATTTCTCAATTTTGTTGATGGAGGGCCAGCTGAATACACTCAAAGGAAAAGGCTTTTGTTTAGATTCAAATTTCATGTCATTATGTTTAATGTTATCATCAAATGTCACAGACCTTCGTGGAAGATCAGACCAACTAACGTACGCTTCAATGCCTTTTATTTATTTCATCGTTTGAAGTTTTTAATCATGGCCAACGAAAATAATTTTCAAATTTAATGTTGCAAAGCTGTTTCCACGTAATGAATAAAAAAAGAAGAATTTAAGGTTTGGGGAGTGGGTTATTTTTATATTTACAACATGTTTGAACATCAATTAATCATTTTTTGTATTTTTACTTTTTTTATGAGAAACTTTTCGAATGATTAAAGATTCAATATGTGTGTACGGTTGTTTGTATATGCAACTTGACACACACATACACACACAAATATATACGTATATACAACGAGTGCTGGTTGTAATAAAACAGTGCTCGATGTATAATAACAAAGCTTAGATTATGCTTATAATAAATATACATTTTTTTCTCACGGGTACCCTACTCTGAGTTTCATGCACGATAAAATCGTCAGGTGCCGAATGAAAACAAAAAGTGCTTTAAAGGAGGCTTAACTAAGTCAGCAGTAAATAAATCAGTGCTATTGGTGAAAATTTATTTCTTTCTCTATTGGATCATGTTATTTAAATCATGGCAATTATATGTGAAAAATAATATCGCCGAAATATCTGCCAAATCTGAAAGAAAAATAAAAAAAATTATTAGACGCTTAAACTTAATTCACATTTAAAATCGGTACAAGTTATTGGAACACCCTTTATATGCCTACAAGATATAGGTGAACATGGTTCTCCACAAATTTCTATACATATTTTTTCATCCACAGACAGACTGTTTTGCTGTATCACATCTCATCAGTGTGGCTAGACGTCCGGTTGCCTCTAGCTAGGTTCGAAACCCGACTGAATTGACGTCAGTCGGTGAATCTCCCCACTACCCCGGTAGGAGTGAAGGTAAATTTAAGCGTATTTATTTTTAGATAAACACGCCAATAACTGAGAGAACTCGATTCGTTTTATCAAAGAGAAACCGCATTAGTAGCAGTATTAGTCAGTGTTTACAAACTCACACTTTCTTCCTAGAGAGCTCAACCGAAATAATTTATTTCAGGAGCATATATATATATATATATATATATATATATATATAAAAAAAGCACAATGAGTGCTGGTTGTAATAAAACAGTGCTCGATGTATAATAACAGAGCTAAATTATATGTCTATAATAAATATACATTTTTTTCTCAGTGGTAGCAAAACTCTGGGTTTCATGCACAATACAATCGTCTGGTGCAGAATGAAAACGAACCGTTGTAAGATTGGCATTCTGTACCGTACTGCTATTTCTATTTCTGAGCAGTTCGGTTATTTACGAGAAAAATACTACATACACTTACATCCAAATACAAACATATAAATATAATTTAAAGACAAATATACACATCTAATACATATTGTCAAATATAAAGCATATTATACACAAATAGCATTCACATATACAAATATATAAGTATATACTAAAACATTTACATAGAAATATATAGGAACATAAAATATTTTATTACAATTTATCTCTATTTATTAATATGTATACAAGTACATACATGTGGCTTAGGGTCACATCGTGTTGAAACACTTGTTCCCGTACCATTATCGACGTTAAGAAATAGTCGTGTAATGGTTAACGACTCGAAATTGTTAATCAGAGAGCGGTGTTCCAATTCCAGTTGAGTTCGTTTCATTCACTTACGTATAAATGCCCAAGAGCCACTCAAGGTAGAGGGTTAATGTCTGACATTGTATGAAAGTAAAGAAAGACAAATTCAGTTAATAATGTTACATAAAAAGGATAACGGTTAAGATTAGGCATGAAGCGGCCAAGATTATAGTGAACGGGAAAGCATCCTCACGGGAGCCTGTTTCACAAAGCTGTAGTTTTTGGAACGAAGCTGTCCGATTAGAAATTATTTCTTACTCATGGAATCCCAAGAGAATGAGGAGGATTTATCCTTGGGAATATGGCATGGTAGGTCGTAACTGTAAAGTTCTCGGCCGGTGGAATCATTGAATATCATTCGTCACAATATTTGCCACGGAAATAGAGCAACGAGACGCTTGTGACGTTTTTTTTCTGTGGAAAAGGTGCTGTAAGGTGGAGAACGATCCATCACTTACAAGGCAGCGTAGAAATTTTGGTTTTTGGGGGTCTTATAAAGATAGATTATAGCACGGGGAGTCAGATACTTACTCGAGCAGTACAATGATTCGACCATTTTCCAGCATCTTTAACAATAGATCGTATATACGTTCCACTTGAGGACTGAGCTTGAATCGCAATAAACGTCCAACGCAAGGACTTTGTAAGAACATCCATCCGTCATGATAGGTAAAACTTCAGGGTCTGTTTGGTGATGGTCGGAAGTTACTAGTTTGGTTTTGAATGTATTAAATTTTGAAAGTGAGTCCTTCCCCCATTGAAACCCTAGGGCTATGCAAAAGGAGGGATCAGTTTCTACGTTATGGTCATCCAGATTTTTAAGATGCCCGTATAAGCTGTTGTATCATCTTCACATATATTCGTTGCATATCTGATTATGTTTCTAGATAGATCATTAATATAGAGTAGAAAGAGAGTGTGATCGGGAAGAGAAGCCTAGAGAACGCCAGAATGTAGCCTTTTGGCTTCCAATAACCGGCCGTTAACAAGGGTCTTCAGTGACCTCCAGATTCAGAAGGACCTGATAATTGACAAAGCTGTTCCAGATTTTCAATAGTTGGAGATTTTGTGTAGCACACACTGATGCCACACTTGCTCAAAGTTATATATATATATATATATATATATATATATATATATAAAAGCAGTGATTTAATGAAATTGTTTCGTGCCGAAACAAAAAAAAATAAACAAATGCTTATTTGTCAAATGTAACATCAAACCAGAGTACTCAATTATAACGGTAGATAATAGCAGAAAGAGAATAGATAGATAGATAGATAGATAGATAGATAGATAGATAGATAGATAGATAGATAGATAGACCTAGGATTAAGACGATAGATATAAACAAAATCAGCTAGCTAGCTAACTAACTCGAGTGATAGACAGACCAAGCGAGCAGAACGAACGATATAAAGAGTCTAAGATAGATAGATAGATAGATAGATAGATAGATATGAATAGACAGCGACAGGTTGATTGTTACGAATAGACTAAGTTATATCGAAAAATACATAGACAGAGAAAAGAGAGACAGACAAATATTTAAACGGGAGTTGTACAAATTATTTTATGTAATTTCCTATTTCTGTTTTGGTAATGCGTCGTTCCCTCTGAGACTACAACACATTCAGTCAGTCAGTTATGTGCCATGCGTGATACACGCTTAGGCGATCATGTATCTCTCGATACATGACTGACGAGGCAGATTTTTTCCCGATGTAGGTTACCATTTCTATCTACGGTAGACCAGTGGCCATCCAAGGCTATAGAATGCGGTCTATCCTGCTATTTACCCATAGCTTGAGGGAGAAGAAAAGGATTCATACCTTTCCCAAGGATATTAGCACGTAAGTGAATGTAATGGATTCGACTGGAATTCGAACCCGGCTCTCATATCCCACGCCGCTATCCATTACTCCACCGTGTCTCCTACAACACATTACTTACCATGTAACAGTTATTTGTTTTCCAAAGTAATGCTTTAAAATGAAAATCTTTATCTTATCAACCTAACATTTCAGGCTACACTGTAAAGTCTTTGAACTCGCTCTAATAGATTAATTTGAATTAATCATGAGTGATGTAAGGTCACCTTAGTGGTCAAAAATCCCAGCTTATAGATAGAAAATCGTTTCGATAGAAAATGTTTAAGTCAATTTATGGATTAAGGAATAAGTATTTCAATTGGCAGACATCGGGATTAAGATGAACGCGTGTGTTTCCGTATGAATTATTCTGTGGCTGTCTAAGGAACATATTGGGCCGTCTCATTAGATAAAACAAATAGGAAAAGAAAAACCAAAAGGCATAAAGTGCACACTGGGAAGGCATACTGTAATCCAACATGGCTGCTACTATTGCACGTAGTCGAATGTTCGCTTTGTTAGATTTGACATGAGAGATACGCTTAAACATGCAAAAGGTCAAGCGACTCTGACCAAAATGATAAACAATCATTGCGTTTTGATCTCAAATAAAAGCGGACATGACAGAAGTCATGTAAGAGGCAAGGCAGCAGAAGAAAAAGGAAATTCACTTCGAATTGTTGTTCTACAAATGAAAGAAGACATTTTGATATTTATAAGCAAGAATATTAAGAATTTTGAAAGAATACGAGATGACTGATTGCACTATGTATAGGGGTTTAACTCTCTACTCGTAAGTTTCAGAAATGATCCAAACACTAAGAAATCATAAACTGACTCTTTCACTTGACATGCCTTTCTTTATAAGTTACCTATCTTTATGCATGGCCAGAATAACGTGCTTTACAATACTTGTACAAAAATGTCCTGCTTGTCTTCTTCATAGAATTTACAAATGCAATATATTCTAGGATAAGATAAACAGTACATTGTTTTTCTTCTGAAACATGTGACTTCCTAGATATAAGAGCAACGAATGTGTATATTGTAAAGTGATGTTCAATATATAAGTTTTAAGTTAAATGATTTTCTATGACTCTACCCCTAACTGATCTAAAATAGCCCGGCTATAAAAACGTGGAATTTGGTCGTCTCAGAAAAATCTCATATATTTCATCACTCTGACGCATTTTGGGTGAACATCATTGTAAAATAAACTTATACTGGACGTTTACATGAAGCTTCCCTGTGCTTTTTCTATAAACACTTTCATGACAATTGTTCTGATTAGTTTTCCTGTTTGGTAATGAATTTAAGCGCAGTACTAGATTGATGTCAATGTTTCATCAATTTACATTTCGATCGGCAAGTTGTAACCGGAAGTTTTATGTTAACGCTTTATTCTCTCGAACTTTTCACTTGTGAAAACCTCTTCCGGTTTCTTGCATTCCATTCAACGTTAATCTTTAAAAAATAAATGCAATGCCTATCGTTATTTTCTGTCTTATTAATTTCTGTTTTTATTGTTCTCTCTCCTTAATGTTTTATTTTTCTCATATTCTCTCACTAACAATAACACGTTCATTGCTTTGTTTGGGAGTGAAATGATTAAAAGATGCATGAACGTATAAATGTACACATATATTAAATACACACAGTTATGCAAGTTTGATTAAAGACCAATTGAAGTTCTTTCTTGAGGATTAAGGAGTTTTTGTTTTATTTTTCTATAATTCGGACCATTTTCCCGATTTACAATGAAAAATTGAATATCAATTGTCAAATGTTGAAGTACTGTCGGTTTTTCATAAGCGCTTGTTTTATAATGCTTTCACTATATGTATGCATTTTATTTTCATGCTATGCCAGTTTTATTCTTTCTCAAAATATCGCGTCTTCACACCTCATGTTAGTTTATATTCACACGTCATTTTGGGTTACTATTGTCTCTTACTATTTTTACTTCTAAAATATATTTAGCACGTTTGTTTCTAAATTTCATAAAATTTTATTGATGCTGAGTTGTTTTCTTTTCATGCTTAATGATTCTAGTATTTCCAATTTTTTCCCATTTATGTGATATAACATTTTTGCGTTATATGTAAAGTTTCATCACATTATTTGTTACGTGGTGATATATGATTTAATTGAGATATGATCAAGTAAACAGTACGTTAACTGACACGATAATGTTCTGGTTGTGAAACCAATGTATGCGTTTTTTGAATTATTAGTGGTCAATAAACATTCTCTAAGTAGGTAAGCGCATTTATAGAAAACATTTGTTGTTGAAGTTTTGATTTTTGTCGTATCACTGGTGATCATTATTTTGTAGGTTTCCATTTTTTTTTGTATTAAGTGCTAAGTTTTATTTATTTCTATCATTTGGTGATATGTATCGATATATTTCTTATAATTTTTTACCTAGATTGTGGTAACTGTGTATTTGATTTCTGTAGAATAGTTTAAAGTAGAGTTCTTTTTTACATTATTATTAGTAGTATTATTGTTCAATATTTATTTTTCTAAGGCTAGTTTAATTATGTGGTTAGGAAATTATTTCTAATTTAAAATTTTTGAAATCCTTATAGAACACTGAACTTGTAGAGGTTAGTAAATGTAGTTTATTTATTAAATTATATATTGGCTCCATCGGACAATCAGCTTAATGAGCCATAGAATAAAACTAATCATCCAAATTCTGATGAATAGGGCTGGCAGTAGAATAAGGCCGGAAATTGAACAAAAACCGTGCGGGTTCATTACAGGAAGAAAGAATGCAAAATCAATGTTCAGAATGCTATCAGAAAGAGCAATACAAACGCAGAAAGCTGTGCAACTGTGTTTTAAAGATTATACAAATCGTTTGACTAAGTAAGTTATAAAGAATTCTTTGAACTGCTAGGTAACTTTGACATATTTGGGAAATATATCAGAACAGTCCAGAATCTACACGCTCAGTTAACCGCCTGCATACGGATAGAATATAAGTTCAATAAATATGCAAAAATAGAAAGTCGTGTAAGACAAAAATGTCTCTCATTGAACTTATTCAACCTATACTGTGAAGTGATTCTAAGAGAATTAGAAACCAGTATTCATTATTGGTAGCCACAATCTTAATAGCGTAAGATATGCAAATGAGACAATGCAAAAAGTATTGAAGTGAAACGAGAAGAAAGGACTAAACATCAATTGCAAGAAAACAAAATGCATGGGTTTTGTAACATACCTATGGACGATAATGGGTTATGTCCCCATTCACATAAATACAGTAGTAGATACTGTATGTTAGTCTGCAGTTGGAGATTCGTCTCCAGCTGTGCTGATTAAACTCTCTGCCCGATCCCGTTTTATACGGGGTCTATGGGGAATTTTTGGCACTTGGAGATTCATTATGGAATTCTCTTGGTTCACCTCTAGCAGTTGACTTCATCTACGCGCCACTGGTGAATCCTATATGTGTTGTTCTTGTCCTAAGTATTATCGTTCATTAGCAAACTTCGTTTGATTATTCTATTTCGTAACCTTTCCTAGGTTACAACAATGAGTGATAATAAAAAAAAAAAATAGCCCATATGCAAATTACAAATTGGTGGTACCAAACCAAACAAGAACAACAATTTAAATATCTATGAACAGAGGATGGAAAGTGTAACACTGAGATTCGAAATCGCACTTCTCCATTTCAAATGAGGCGCTCGGCCGTACGGCGACCCCGATCCGGTTCCATGAGCTCTCAATAAGAAACAGAAAAATTTCATTATAAGCAAAGAAAAGAGTAATAAACTGTTAAGTAATATTAGTCATCCTATATGATAATGAATGCTGGACAATTCCCTAAAAGATGAAGAAGAGACTCGAAGCAATAGAAATGTGGTCCTACGAAAGGAATCTGCGAATACTATAGACAGAACAGGTGCACAGTGACGACTATTTACAGAAAGTGGAAACAAAAAGAACACATAATTAATATCAGAAAGTGATAGCTGAAATTTGTAGAGCACACAATGAGGAAATCTGATATTCACAGGCAAGAGGGACAAAGGAAAACAACACATAACCTACCTTGCGAGCTTGAATAAATGGATGCCGGATCAAGGTTTTGAAGAAATAACAAAAAGACAAAAATTACTAAGAGCTACAAAGGACAGAAAATTGTGGAGAACCATGATCACCAACGTCTTAAAGTAACATGGCGCATGAAAGAATAAAATGGAAATTTACTGCTGCAGTTGAGTAGGCATGGGTTTAAATCGGTTGTCTTTTACAAACTGATGTTTTAATGTTTACACTATTTGAAATATTACGCGAGAAAAAGGAGTGCTTATATGTTAATTTATATGTGTAATTAAGGACTGAGTTTTCTGAAGGTTGGTCTTAGAATTTTAAATAACCTATAAAATCTTTAACTAAACTCGTTTGAATAATTAAACTCATATATATGATGGCTTCAAATTGATTTCGAGTAATACCATCGTTTGAATTATCGTGAAATACGGGCAGCGCGAATGTGGCTTTTAGTCTTGCTAGGGTCTTATATGCTATAAAACAGATGTGGTAACTTTGAACGTCTGTCTACCTTTCATATGACGTTTAGTTTAAGTCAACTGAGGCGTCTTTTTTTGCACACCTGCTGCAAATTAAAATGCCTTATAACGCGTAGTGAATGGCATCTTTCAGTGTGACGCTTTCTTGAGATTAATTAAAAAAATAAATAAGCAAAAGCAAGTTAAAATAATCAATCCAAATGAATAAATAAAATAATAAACAAATTAAAATACTGCCCGACCGCCAAAATAACAAAACAGACTACAGCGATCAATCCAAAAATTGGACGATAAAATTACTTTCATTACTTCTCCAGACCAAAACAAACTATTAAATAAAGGATCTAAACAAAAAAAAATTACTACGTTACTAAAACATCGAAAAGTGAAAAGAATATATGAAATAAAAAATACAAAATAAAAATAGATAAAAAACAAGTAAAATAAATTAGCCCAAATAAACAAATAGCTCCCGCCAAAATAACCGTCAGAATGGAGTAACTACAATGCACCACTGAGCCGTATATATAAATAATCGAAAAAAAAACCACACGTGGCCTGACGATTGCGTCTAGCATGAAACAGCCTGTCGCTTCTGAGTTATGACTTCTATATGCACATATATATATATATATATATATATATATATATATATATATATATCATACTTATTATAAAACCCAGGTTGTATGTGTGTGTGTGTGTGTGTGTGTGTGTGTTCGTTTATATATTGGATCAGATTTCCTACATTTTTCAACCGATTTCAACAAAACTTCATAGGACTACGTAAAATTACCTTGCGGTGGTTCTGACAATGCCAAAAATTGGAAAAACAATTGTTTTTGCACAAAACCAATTTGAAAACACGATTCTGTCGCCAGAATAAAAGGGGGACAACTCATATCGACTCATACTTATTATAAAATCCAGGTTGCTTGTGTGTGTGTGTGTATTCGTTTATATATGGTATCAGATTTCCTACATTTTTCAACCGATTTCAACAAAACTTCACTTTTTTGTTGGGCAGGTAGTGTTTCTTATTGTCTTGCACACTTTTTTTCTTTATTTTACATTCAGAATGCTTTAAAAATTCCATTTACAAGACAATTGTTTATAATAAAATTCTATTCACTCATAACGATTGAAAACAATGTTTTTGCTTGAGTTTGGGTTTGACAAATTCGTAAAAAAAAACTAATTAAGACATGCGTGTCCGTCAACGTTAAACAATAATCTTTGTCAATTTTATTTTTCAGTCTTTATGATGGTCGATACTTGATCTATCTCTTACTGTTACATCCCCGGGCAACGCTGGGCTATACTGCTAGTATATATATATATATATATATATATATATATATATATATATATATATATATATATATATATATGGTCGTGTGTTTTATGGCGAGGGAGAAAATGAAAGTACTATCTGTCGATAAAGAAAAAATCAGGATGAAGTTCGGGCTGACTAGAATAAGCCTCGAAATATGATATGATATGCGTCTGCGCATCATTACCAGTCTGGACCAATCAAAACCTTTCTTGCTCCAATGAAATCGAAACTCCACTTTGGACCACAGGACGGCTTGGCGCTTTGTTTGGAGAGGCGGCTGCCCGGTGTGATGTGAATGTTTGACCCTTTAGTTTATGTCCCAGCATTTTCTGACGGAGGTCTTGCGAGACTGATTTCGATCCTTGGAATTACGACCTCAGAGATGATTAACTCACTTATCAGATTAATGTTTCCCACCATCACTTATTTCACTTTATGGTAAACGTTTTATTTTATAAATTAAGAATATGTAATACAGGAATTATGTGCGTTTACTTTCGCACTAATATCCTTAGGAAAGGCTTGAATCCAAATATTCTCCCTTGTCCGAGCTATGGGTTAAATAACTGGGTAGACTCGGCTATCTAGCCTTGAGTAGCAACTAGTCTATGAGATGGAATATTCTTAATTCAAAACCGTGGAGAAGGCAAAAAATTGATTTATTTTTACATACTTCCATAAATCTGAAAAATGATAAAAATAGGAATTTGCTCCTATATACAGGGTGTCCATAAAGTTCGTGTGCACTTTAAAGTTATAAATTTTTTAAATATACACGAACTTTAGGGACACCCTGTATACATATATATTGGGAAACTATTCCACTAATTTCCCTGTGAACAATCCAGTCATTTCAGAGATAATAAATAAAAAGGAAGATATCATCGTAAACATCTACAAGTGAGGACGACATTTAAAAACAAATATGTAGGAATAATATATTTTTCGAGCAATTTGTTTTGCATAAAAATCATGTCTATAGAGTTAAACGAGATATCGCGTGTACCAAAATGCTAACAAAATGAACATGAAAAAGTGAATACGAAAAAAAAGGCAGGGTTACTTTACTGGTATTTTTTGGCAAATTGTATAACTGATAAAAATCTCCTTTGGATTTTTCTTTCAATATTATCCACATTTCTAAAATAAAATTTGTAAATTTTATGGAAAATATCAAACATTTTAAAATATTTCTAAATAGCCGCGTCATTTGCAAGATTTCTTCCTTAGATCACGAATGTGGTTGCATAAAGACATATGTAGATAACTATTTAATTAAAATCCTCGCTAACAATTTGAGAATGTTTCCTTTTTCATAATAACGTTAAAAATCTCCAGATTCGTTATGCTGACCTTCCGAAATTGTTTCTGCTAGGCGTAAGAAATTCAATATAGATTCATTTTTGCTCTACATGTAACAGGATGCCCAAATATTTTAAAATTATTTCAAAATTGAATACCATTTTATAAACAAATTAACAAGTGATTTTCTGAAAGAATAAAATATTAAAAAAAGCCAAAATAATGATTCTACCCAGAAAAAACCACTAGGGAATCGTCATATCAGAGGAGAACGAATAGAAATGTTTCTGGGTACCACCTGCGCTTACAAAATTAGATTATTCTGAAGTTAATAGAAAACATCACTGAATCTCCAGGCAAATGCAACAGATGTGGAAATTAGACCAAATGAATATAAATATTGCTTTTGTCCTCTAATATTTATTATATTTGTATAGAAATAGGACAGTTCTCATTAAATTAGGTGGAATTCTTTGTCAGTCGCATTTACTTGGCTATCTCGTCGTATACGAGTAATGTTTCTTCTTCTATTCATATTATTGATGGAAAGCAGCTAATTTGAAAACCGAAATAGATGTGCCATTAAATATTCAATTGCCGTTGCCTGCTTTTTCTATTTGGCAAACATTACATCAGACAGGTAATCTCAGAATCGAATTTTGATTTTTATGTCGTTTAATTCATCAATCAAATACATACATTTATGTACGAGATTTCGACTTCTGTACAGAAATACAGCGCCTTTCTTTTTAATTGTCCAAATTCAACAACGGGGTCGACGTTGAGTTGCATTTTTAACACCAACAAATAATATTACCCTTTTGTTGAATGCACCTTGACTTCAATCGAGATATAATTTGATCTCCAAAATATTTCGCCTTCTACTAAAGCAAAAACAGAAGACGACGAAAACATGTTTCTTCTTTATAATGCCAGTTTAAATAAAGGTCATAAATATTTCAATTTCCAATTTCTAACACTGCCTATTCGCCAACCTGGTTGGGAATATCGTAACAATTTCATTTTTATAAATGTCAATATTTCGCTAAATCGGAAATGAATTCCCTGTGTGTATGTTTTTCAAATTGTTTCTCGTTATCAATCTGACATTCCTAACCTTAAATCCTCCAGCGTTTATTTTGTCCCAAATTGTTCAATAAAAGATGATTGATTTTACATTTTAATTTTAACCAGAAAATTGTTTTGCTTTTCAATTCTTAATTTTCGCGGTATGGTATTGTTTATGATATCTATTCGACGATTTTTAAATTTCCAAGTGTTTTTTCCCTCCTTTCTGTTTTTTTTTTTTTTTTATCTAAGTCTACACCTCTGATTAAATAGAGGTGTATACTTATACTTTCCGCTATTTTCTGAGGTAAATATTTAACTAATTTAAAACAGTTCTTTCTCTGTAAAATCCGAGATACCATGTTGGGTACTAATGATCGTAAAATCCAAACTACTTTTATGAAAGTCATGCTAATGAGATCATCAGGTGATTCAATACGTATGTTATTAACGACATTTATTCATTTTTTATATATAAAATTTAATTTTTATAGTAAAATATATAAAAATCATTTAAACTGTGATTCCAAAATATTAACATTTAAGAAACTGTTATAAATTCCTGCTGTTTGGGACTTTTTTTTATAAAGATTGGCTATTATTCAAAGCATATATTAAAATGATGATCATCATACTGTTGTATCTCTACGTTTTCAGATAATGGTTTTTTTTTTCAGCCACCTTCGGCTGCATGCTAAATTTGTTATCTTGATAATAATGGTATTATATTTGTAAAAAAAATGGAAATCGAATACAGATTTCTTCAAAGTAATTATAAGATGTCTCCTGTTTCAATTTTTTTTTAGATTTAGTGTGTAAAACAAAAACTGTGGGATATTATTTATTAATTTGGGTAGAAACACAGACAATACTGGTGGATTTCTATGTATTATCCGTTCTCTTATATGGCAATGAACAATCCCCCCATGGATAAAGAAAAAAAAAACTAGAGTCAGCAAAAAGATCGTTCTCCATAAGGATACTTAACATACCGTCGACGGGGTAAGTAAACAACAAAGCAGTCTTAAAGAATATTGCAACAGAAAGAACACTTCTACTCAAAATCAAGAAAAAAACAGCTGAAATTCTATTAATACATAATGTGGAAGGAGGTCTTGGAAAATTTAACCCTTGATAGCAAGGGAGATAGGAGAAGGCAGGGAGCAATACCTGATGGCAGAAAGGGAGTCTTAGCAAAGGGAGAAAACTGATAAGACCCACACGAGATAGAAAGTTGTGGAATGCTATGATTGCCTATGCTCTGAAGAGACGCGGCAGGTAGAAAAAAATGATATCTGAAGCGTGTCAAATTAATTAAACAAGAAAATACCCTTTTCCCCAAATGATAAAATCTCACGTAAATAACCCCAATATAGAACTTTATGACAATTTTAAAACCAACACAACTTCAAATCTTCTTTGCTGCCTTTAGAATCAAAGAGCAAGAAAGCAAGAATTAATTTTTGAACGTTAACAGATCAAATTCACTTTGTGCAACTTCAGCAATATAGCCAAAGCAAAAATCTTTCTACTCGTGTATTTCTTTTTATTCTTCTGAATGTTCAGTTTCACTTCTAACCCACATAAAATACGAGATGTTTAATGCGATCAGTTTAAAACGTGTGGTTTATCGGTT
Organism: Acanthosepion pharaonis; assembly: GCA_903632075.3. Classification (NCBI taxonomy): domain Eukaryota; kingdom Metazoa; phylum Mollusca; class Cephalopoda; order Sepiida; family Sepiidae; genus Acanthosepion; species Acanthosepion pharaonis. The sequence goes on along the minus strand of CAHIKZ030000541.1, from coordinate 1,181,580 downwards.
GGCTGAGCACAAAGTCAGTTGACTTTACCTGACTTCCACAAATGAAGTCTGATATTTCATACAAAACTAAAGTGCGTTTATTTCATTTTTTTTTTTATTTCAACATTATTTTTCATATTTGTACTTGTGTTTTCACATCGGCAGTAAAATTTCGTTCGCGCTTAAGATCAAGCGATAACGAGTTTCCTCAATATCCCAACACTTTCCATGTATTCATCTAATGTTTGGGTAGTTTTACGTCTTCCTTGGATTTACAATTCTAATCTGTTTACAAGGCTCTTTATGGCTGTTATAAGAGCTTCTATCATACTGAATACAATTGTCCTTTTTACATTTAATAGTTTTAAAGTTATTTTACAAGGTCAAGATATCCTTCACTCTCTTGCCTTGTGGAATCTTGATAGTCAAGACCTGATATTAATACTTGTTTATTCATTTTATTTTCTTTATCTATAATCGTAATTTTATTATTATTATTATTATTATTATTATTATTATTATTATTATTATTATTATTGACATATTTATATGTATCTATGTATGGATATGTATATGTTTTATGTATCGATGTGTATGAGTATATGCATATATATATATATATATATATATATATATATATATATATATATATATATATATATATATATATATATATATATATGTATGTATGTATGTATGTATGTATGTATGTATCTATATGCATCATGTATGTGTGTGAATTTTAAATTTTAATTACTTAAAATGGTCCTTTACTTATCTCTTTATTAATTTAATCAAAATTTTTGTGAGTTTTTTATTTAAAATTTTTTCTAAAGAATTTCTTTTTTTAAATTGATATTGTTTCTTTATATTGATGTCAAATATTTTAATAATATTATTAATATATTGTTTTATTATTATTATTTTTATTTTCTTTGATTTCTGGCGTTTACACATTTCTTTCCGGGTCCCGCCCAGGGACCTAAGGTTAGAAATGGCGTCATGACACTTTCCACTGACTAAAAAAAAAAAAAATTAAATTACATAGATAAAGCCCTTCATAAGTTGTGGGCTGTACTTGTCAGAACAATTTTTTGTATCTCCTTGAGGCATGGACTTCCAGGAATCCCTTCAATTAGTCTACTGCAATCTTTTCTAACCAGTCCTAGGGCTCCAACTACAACAGGGATTGTTGATGTTCCCATATGCCACATTTTCGAGATTTCTATCTCAAGGTCCTTGTATTTTGACAACTTTTTGAATATCTTCAAAGATACATTGCAGTCAGCAGGGACTGCCATATCAATAAGGAGGCACCGTTTTTGTTTGTGGTCTTTAATAACAATATCTGGCCGGGTTGGCCTTGATTGTTCTGTCAGTGTGTATTGTGTAGTCCCATAGAGTTGTAACAGGTCCTATCTGCGTAACCGGATCTGGGTGGTGTTCATACCAGTTTCTTTCAGTTTCTTTCCCGTAGAAGTTGCAGATTTTCCAGTGCAGATATTGGCCCACTCTGTCATGTCGGGTTTTATATTCAGTGGGTGCCAACATCGTGCAACCTGATACAAGATGATCAATCGTTTCTGGATATTTATCACAGAATCTGCATTTTGGGCTGTTACAATATTTTAGTATATGTGCTTGATAATTCCTAGTTAGCAAACATTGGTCCTGTGCAGCAAGGATAAAACCTTTCCGCTTTCAACCCTGCACTACGTAGCCACTGATGGGTACGGGTTTTGTCTACGTCAGCTTGTATGGTACGGGCAGAGTATTGGCCATGAAGCGGTTTATCTTACCATCGCTTCTGTATCTGGTTGGTTGCATTCGTCTTTGCTGTCTTTTTTAGGTATTTTGTAGTTTCAGCCGGTGTATTGTGCTGTAGTTGCATCTCTACGCCCATTTGAAACTCCATTTTGAATTTGTTGGCTTCTTTCATTACGGAGTAAAAACGCTTACTACTTTCATGTTCCTTGACGCATACCATCATCCAGTCTTCTGTAGTTTCCAAATATCTTTGGAGGCCAATTGTTGTAGTTTTGTAGGACAGCTCTAGTTCAACTAATCCTCTGCCTCCTTCGGATCTGGGCACATACAGATGATCGACATCAGCTTTGGGATGATGCATGCGATAGCAAGTGAGAAGCTTTCTCGTTTTGGCGTCCATTCGCTTAATTTCAGCTATGGTCCAGTTAAGGACATTAAAGCTGTATTGCACCACAGGGACAGCCAATGTGTTTATGGTTGATATCCTGTTTTTGAGGTTAGCTTCGTATTTTAGTACAGACGTACACGCATGTAGTACTCTTTTCTTATTTTTTCCTTCATTTGGGGTGTTGTATGCCATCTCCTTCGCTAATTCCTAGGTACTTATAAGCTTCATCATGCTCTAGTTCCCTAATCTTTGTGACAAAATCTAAATCTATTAAGAGTGTTTCTGTAATTCTACCTTTCTTGAAAGTTACTTTTTCACATTTATCTAATCCGAAGTCCATACCTATGTCGTCACTGAAGTATTTTACAATATTGACGAGGCCTTTCAACTCATTGTCGTCTTTGGCAAAGAGTTTGAGATCATCCATGTAGAGTAGGTGATTGAATATTTTCTTATTTATTTTGTAACCATAGCTACTGTTTTTCAGTTCATGTGTAAGAGGGATTAAGGATAAACAAAACAGAAGGGGTGACAGAGAGTCTCCTTGACAGATTCCACGTCGGATATTCAGACGGTTGGATATTGCAGTGCCCCCGGTGTGACTGAGGTATAGTTTGGTGTTCCACATTCCCATGCTGTGCTTAAGGAAATTTAATACCACAGGGGAGACTTTGTACATTTCCAAAGTCTTAAGGATCCAAGAATGTGGAACACTATCAAAGGATAATCAATCCACGCTGCACTTAGATTCCTGCGTTGTCTCCTGCAGTTTTCCAGGATCATTTTATTTATCAGAAGTTGATCTTTGCAGCCATATGAACCTCTTCTGCATCCCTTCTGTTCCAGCGGGAGAATGCTGTTTGTTTCGAGAAAGGAATAAGTACGGTTCGTCAGTACAGACGTGATCAACTTATACGTTGTCGAGAGACATGTTATCGGTCTATAATTTTTCGGGTCGTCTGTTTCAGTTGTTTTTGTTATGAGGTGTGTAATACCTTCAGTAATCCATTCCGGGATTTTATTGGGATTATTTACAAGCGTTGATAATGTTTTTGCAAGAATTTCATGCGTAGATGTGAGACGATACAGCCAGAAATTGGGCAACTTGTCCTTTCCATGGGGACTTTCATTTTTGGGATTTCGTTAGAGCTTGCCTAACATCATCTGTGGATATATTTTCCCATTCTTGCAGAGGTGTATCCAGCAGTCGTTCTTCTTCACGTCGTATCCATTCTGCATTTGGGTTATATTCCTTTGGGCTGCTCCAAATATTTTTCCCTAAATATCTGTACATTATCAATCGATGGTGGCCTTTCGACATGTATAGGTGTTTTTCCAATTTCCCTGTAAAATTTCTTAAGATCTGTTCGGAATATTTTATTTTGGCGATAGAACCTACAAAGTTTTTCGTATCGTCTTGTTCTCTGTGCCTTTAGCTGAAGTTTCTGCTTCAGCATTTACTTGATTGATGGAATATCAATTAGGGATTTAATATTATATTTCCGCTTGATCTTTTTGAATTTACGTGTGGAAATATTAGGGTTTCTGGTGAGCTCATCTAATATAGAAAGCTCACATCTGATTTGTTTTATTTCTCGAATCAGTTTGGTTTTCCAAGCTGGTTCTCTGTGTCTGTTAATTTTATTTATTGTCTTGACTCCGAGGTTCCGAGTCGCTGCTAAATCTATTGCGTATATGACGTTGTTAACTTCTGTGATGTTTCCCGGTGATTTATCTGTTAACATTGTTTCCAGAGCAGCATTGTATATTTTCACGATGTGTTTGTTGGAATTCGTCACATGGATTTTCGGGAGCTGGTCTCTATCTGACAATTGTATGAAAGTTACTCTGCTGAGTACTTGGATTTTATATTGATGTCAAATATTTTAATAATATTATTAATATATTGTTTTATTATTATTATTATTATTATTATTAATAATAATAATTTGTAATTGTGACAGTTATACTGCGATGACGATGTTTTCATAGCTTAAAATGATTAGACAATTCCAATGCATCTATTTTGAATATGATCACTCTCTCCTTTCACCCAATTTTTTTAACTTGACAAGTCCCGGGAAAAGAAAATATTTTCTGGGTGACTTCGTCGAATGGCTTAACTGCTTTTTCCCTCTCCCACTCTCTTTTCTTTTTTCCCCTCCTCGTATCTATCGCTCTTTCTAATCCCCATGAAAGACCTTATAATGAAATCTCTGTCTCTCTCCCGCCTTTTTCTTTCCCCTTTTAATATTAAAACTTTTTATTTTTTTCTCTCTCTTCCTTTTTTTCTTTTCCTTGTGAACTACATTTATTTTTATAAAATTTGGCCTGAAAAGATGGAGTCTGAGTTCACGAAATATATTATCACCTGACTAAACGCACTTTTCAGGATTCTGTATTCATTATTATATTTGCTCTGTTCTTACATTGAGCTCTGTTTGGATTTATATCCTCCTTAGAATTATCCTTACTACTCACCATGTGATATTATATTATATTATATATATATATATATATATATATATATATATAATTTTATATATATATATTATATTTTTATATTATATGACGTGATTAAACTTTATACGTTTGAATTTTTAAGTCTCCAAATATTCTATTCATTCTGTTCTCCAAAACAGTTTCTGTTTTGTGTTATGCAATAACAAGTATGATTAAATATTAGTCGTTTGTGTAATTCCCAGTGGTTTACCGTTTCTTCCCAATTATGCATACTTCCATACACGTTCTGATCTAATATAAGTATTTCCTTTATTTAATACTAAATTTTATTTCACTCAAAATAATTCATTTACTCTCAGTCAATGGGAAAACCCCCGTCACCTCTGTGGACCTTACATTCTTGTCTCCCGTGTCTGAGAGATTGCCCAAAATCTCTCTAAAGAAGTTGTTCATATATATTCCAAAACCAAATGCATCTGTGAGGTCACGTTACTCTGTACTCGCCAGTTTACTTCATGTCAACCTCGCACTTGTCTTCTCTTGATGGTCTGGTACATTAATCAGTTCCAATTTTATTCTGATATAATACTGTACAGCCATCCACACAAGTAACATTTAAATTTACTTGAAGCTCAACTATGATGGATTTAATATTGGTCGTTCCAATTCATTTATTGAACGATTCTCTTACTAAGTATCCTGTTTCACTTTTATATGTCTTCTGCACAACAATTAATGCTGAACTTTTTTTTATCAGATATTCCTTCATTGTTTATTGAATTATATGCCTTTTTTTCGGTTTTATTGCACAGTATATTTCTTTCTGTTTTCTGACGTCGTATTCTGATAGTTCATTGAAAATCGTATTCATACAATGGCAATTACCCCCGCCTTTCGTGCTTCTTTCCTTTACTGTTACAACATTTGTATTCTATATGTTGTGTTGGGTTTTAAGCAGTGTTCTTACTTTTCTATTTGTTCTGTTTTTATCTTGTCTAGTCTAGAACGGGTCTGTGATATCATCGTGTGGATACAACTGATGTTAAAGTCTTTATTAAGATTGACGCAGCTTTCTTATTTTACAAAATTTGCATAATTCTCTTGTGATAATTAACTTGATTACTGATTACAAAATGTCGTGCCCGATTAGAAAATTAAAAACAAAATATTACATACTCAAAGAAACATTTGTTAATCTCCATTGTTTTTAACAACTGTCTCCCATCGTTCTACAAGTTTGTTGATACCATTTTCGTAGAAACTTCATGATTTTTGTTGGAAGGAGGTTCCGAGGTAGTTTTTGGCTAACTGTACTGTGTACTTGTCATTGAAATTGTTCTGTGGAAAGCGAAACAAATGAAAATATGAAGGATCCAAGTTAGGGGAATATAGTGGGTGCTCAAGGATTTCTAATTACAAGCCTTTAAGTTTCTGCAAGGTTTGTTTTGTAACGTGCTGTCTTGCGTTGTCGTGTTGAAAAATGACACCTTTTCGATTTGCTAAATCCGTTCGTTTTTCTTGAACACAACTCTCTTCACATGGCCAAACTCAGCTGACATATTGATTTTCAAACGCTTAGCAAACTGTCTCATTTAAATCTTCCGTTTATACTCCACTATGGCAAGCAAAGGATCATTATCGACGTCTGAATTTCGCCCCGGAGACTGATAGATCGTTTAGGTTAAAATAACACTGACGAAATCTACAAAAATACTCTTTATCTGTCCGAAAGGTTGGAGCGCGATCCAAATAAATCTTCTGGATGTGTCTTTGACGCACTTTTTTCGCTTAGACCTTTCTGAAATTCATTTGAACACCATCACTAGATGTGCGATATCATATATATATATATATATATATATATATATATATATATATATAAGCATTTCATCCCCAAGCATAACCGTTGTGACACTACTAAGCAATGGCCTACAGAGAGTGTAAGGGAAAAGGCTGGGTATGGGGGGCGGAAATGATAAAAAGAAGAACGGAGATGAAGGCAACAGAAGATGTCGATTGACATTACATTTAAGTCAGAAAATAAGAGGAAGGGATTTTTATTCTCAGGAAGTGTTTTATAGAAAAGACAGAGAGAAGCCACATTATGTCGGTGAGAAAGTGACTGGTGTCGAGACACCAAGTCAGGACCTATCACATTGCGTCTTTAGATTTTGTTGAGAACCTCGAGAGGAACAGCGGAGGTATCATATATGGGAATAATATACCATGCATTGAAGAATGGTAGGTTTGGAAATGCGAAGGTTTTGACTCAGACGAGAAAAACCTTGTGGCGCGACACAGGTCAGCAGAAAACGTGAAATCAAGAAGACACAGTGACACGCTGTCGTGGAGTTGAGCATCATCCCTAACCGATAAGAGGCAGGGAAGTTTCTCTATAATAAGTAAATGACACCAGTTTAGTTTTGAATGCATTAAAATTCACAAGCCATTTCCTGCCCCAGTCAACCACAGATTGGAGATCGGTATCGACCAACGGCCAGGTTAACTTTGTCAGCAATGCCGGATTTACTATTAAGCCAGCATAAACGGTAGTGTCGTCTGCGTAGATGCCTTCTTGAGAACTGAAGACGTCAGGAAGATCATTGATGTACGACCAGAGCCTTGAGGAACACAAGCATTCGTATGTGGAAGGAACTGGAAGAGAACCCGTTCATGACAACCTGAATTTCACGGTTAGACAGGAATGATTATTGTTAGATCAAATAATCATCCTGTAATACCGTAGCTTAAGTAGAAGGCCAGCATACAAAACCCTGTCAACCGTCTTTGATATATCTAGAGCAACAGATCGAGCACGCCGTTATTATCAAGAGTTTGGTATACATATAGAGTTATGGCCATAAGCACATGAGCGGTAGACCGGGCAAAGCGGAAATCATATGATTTGTCCTATATATATATATATATATATATATATATATATATATATATATATATTGAAAGCGGAGTCTTTAGAAATCCATAGGTAATAGTTTATTTCATGGATCAGGGGACCATTTCTTCAGAGCGAAAATTTTATAACAATAAATGGATTTTGAATTTATCCAAACAAAACAAAAAAGAAAAAAAAAGAAAAGGAAAAAAGAAAAAGGGTGAAAGAAAGAGAAAAAAGAAAGAGAAGGGTTTCAAAAATAAGAGGGGAAGACAGAGATTTCAAAATAAGTTTTGTTTTTTTTTGTTTGTTTTTTTTTATTGTGGAAGAGTCAAATAAACAGAGAGATAGACATGGGGAAGGAAAAGAGAAGGAAAGAAAATAGTCAGTCGGCGGATTGACCTACAACATACTTGCTTTTCCTCGAAAAAAAAGTAAAAAAGTTTGACAAGTAAAAGAAACATATTGAGATGTCTATTCATTTCATGCAGTAGAACAACGTCATCGCATCATAACAGTTTTTTTTAAATTTTTCTTTTAAATTGATGATTACGAAAATAATAATAATAATAAAAATACTTTTTAAATAGACAGCTTCTTAATATACAAATTTTGATTAAATAAAAAAAATAAAGTAAAAGACCATTTTAAGTAACTAGAAACATAAAATTACGAAGAATTATATATATTTATATATATATCAGACTTCCCTGTCTAAATATTTTTGGCATCTGAAGGAAACAAATAGGACACCTAAAGTTAAATGGAAAATTATAAACAAGGCTAGAACATGTAAAACTTGGGATGACCCATGCCCTTTATGCCTCCATGAGAAATTGCACATAATTAAGCTTCTAAATAATAATAATCTATTAAACAATAGACACGAGTTAACGGTTTTTTTGTAGGCATCATCAGATTTTTGGTTTGAACTATTAGCTAAAAACTAGCATACAATATAATAACTTGTTTAATCCATAGCCCACTCATCAGATTCATGGTTTGAATAATTAACTAAAAACATGCATACAATATAACACCCTTCATAATCCATAGCCGAAATAAATAGTTTAAATACCCTAAAAAAAAATAACCCTTTATGAAGTCGTCAAAAAACAAATGTTACGACGGTTTTTTTTTATATGCACAAATCCCTTTCATAAAAAAATAAAATAAAAAAATAAATAAATCTCCATAGACATGCAAACTAGACGAGGGTTAATACATCTTCCGTTTCAAATTTAGACACCCCCACCTTTCCCTGATTTGACATCTACGAATGTAACTCTATACTGATACTTATTATTAACACCCAACACCCGCCTACCCAACTTAAACAATTCGCCCTAGCTGTTACCATGGAAATTTTGATTTCAATTTTTAAAACACGTAAATTTCAGAAACACGTTATTCCAAAAAAAAAAAAAATTCGCTTGAAGATGGAACAGAGCTCACTTTAACTCAATTTAATTTAAATAATTATATTGAAGTTTTCGGCTCTTGTTTTGAAACATGGGACTTCTTATGTCGCGATTTGGAATCATATTTTTAAATAAATAATTATATATATATATATATATATATATATATATATATATATAGATAGATAGATAGATAGATATGTACTAGTAAATATATATATACGTATATGAGTCCTATATATTTTATATATTTTGCATATGTATGTGTATTTACCACTAATATTATCAATATATTGCTCTTTACCTTTATAAGTTGAGCTCTCCTTGGTATATTTCCTGTTAAACTGCTTTTATTCCAACCTATTCAGATGGAGATAGAAACATTTACTCCGGATTATTCCTTGAAAAACATTCCTTACCCTTCATTGCACCTTTTCTCTGTCTGCCTTACAGACAGAATCATTGACCTTATTAAAAGAATGAGGTGGAAAACGTTTTTCTCCCGTAATCCCAAAAATGACCAAGAACTAAATCCTGAAACATATAACCTGAAATCTCGAAAAACTCCACTGTGTAACAAGCTACTTGTACCGTTCGAATAGGATTTGATCGATTTAATTAAAAAGATTAAGTTCAAGAATTATCCTAACTACTTCCAAACCAAAATTGGTAGAGACATTAAAAACATAAAGAAATCTAATAAATTATGGATTAGAGCCGACAAATCCAAAAACTTCTATAAAATTAAACCTTCTGAATATGACAAAATCGTCATTGACAAAATTACCAGCTCTTATAAAAAAGACAAAGACAATACCACCGTATAATCTATCAATGAAGACATCTGCAAATTTGCTAACAAATGTGGAATTGCTGACAGAATGGGCAAATTTAATATGAAAGATGCATACATTCTCTTCAAAGATCATAAGCCGAACTTTATCAATAGCTTGCAGTCCCGTCTAATTAATCCCTCCAAATCTGAGTTGGAATTAATTTCCAAGAGTATCATCAAGAAAATAACACCCTGTGTCCTGGATAAATACCCTGCCAACCTTTGGAAAGACTCGACCGAGACGATTAAATGGTTCCGAAAGATCCCTAACAAAAGAAGAGCCACTTTCATCCAATTTGACATCTTGGATTTTTACCCTTCTATTTCGGAGGAACTACATAATTAACAAACCAAAATCGCCAAAGGATATACCGAAATAACGGATAATAATCTGGACATTATTTTAGCGTCAAGAAGATCAATATTTACATACAATGACGCTACTTGGGTGAAGAAGAATAATGGTAGTTTCGATGTACATATGGGAGCCTTTGATTCTGCCAAAATTGCAGATCTGGTGGGCATATATATTCTTGACACCTTGAGTAGAGTAGTTAACCTTAACCAAGTCGGAATTTATAGAGATGACGGCCTAATCATTGTCCCAAATAGCAATGGTCCCTTGACTTTCAGCTTACATAAGAAGATAATTAGGGCCTTCAAACACTTAGGCCTTAAAATTAAAATATCTTCCAACCTGAAAATAGTCAACTTTTTGGATATTACACTCAATCTATCGAATAATACCTTTAAACCCTTCCATAAAGTTGATCAAACACCCCTATACATCAACGTCCACTCTAACCACCCTAAACATGTGATAGAGAATACGAGAATCAATAGGCTAAATCTTCTAACCAAAAAATCTTTATTGATAATAAATTTATATACAATCAAGCCCTCAAAAATAGTGGTTTTAGACAAGAATTAAACTTTAATGGAGAACTTGTAAATCAGAACAATAACAGAACTAAAAACAGAAAGAGGAAGGTAATATGGTTCAACCCACCATATTGCAGACTCTCTAGCATTGATATAGGAATTTTCTTTCTGAAATTAATTGATAAACATTTCCACAGTAAACATCCACTACGTAAAATTTTCAATAGGAAGACTCTGAAAATTAGTTACTCATGCGTTAGAAATATGGAGAAAATCATATCTTCCCATAATTGCAGAATACTTAGAAACTACCATAGTAATGAAACTAAATCTAGTAACCCTACCTGCAATTGTAGGAGTAAAGACCATTGTCCAGTCGGGGGTAAATGTAAGTATGAAAATGTAATATACGAGGCAACAATCTTTCCCGAGGAAAATATAAACTAGAAAAAAAGATATATAGGTATATCCGCCGGTGATTGGAAGCAGCGTCTATACAACCATAGACGCTAATTTAGATATAGATGCCTCAGAAGTCAAACTTCCTTATCCAAACACTAATGGGATCTGGTGGATAAGGGATTAACCCCTATTTTGAAATGGAGATACCTATCAAGAGCTAGAACACCTAATAACTTCCGCGATCGGTGTGATCTGTGAAACTTCATTATCAATGATAAGAATCAAGATGAACAGCTGAATCTTCGTAATGAGATATTTTCTAAATGTAGACATAAGAAACGATTCAAAACATGAACACCGTTTTGTAACATGTTGTCACTTATGTCAGTTCCATCTTGGTTCAATAACATCGGGCATGACATTTTAATGGAATGACTATTATGTTTATTATGTTTGTCTCTATATGTCTCATTGTGTATGTTTATGTGATGCGCTATGTATTTTTTAAATATTTTAATCCCAAATTTTTGAAATGTTACTTATTTAGATTTTAAATTTTAATTTTATATATATATATATATATATGTGTGTGTGTGTGTGTGTGTATGTGTGTGTGTACTTAGCTGTGTGTGTATGTATGTATATATGTGTATATATGTAGGTGTGTGTATATAGGTATATGTATGTGTATGTATGAATGTATATGCATGTGTATATGTATATCTATATTTATGTATACGTATATGGATGTATGTATATGTAGATGATGGATATATATGTAGATGGATGTACATGTAGATGTGTTTATATATGTGTGTGTATGTTATGGTATGTATGTACTCATATATATTTGTATATGGGTGTATATGTACGTATATATGTATGTATGTATGGTTAGACGGATAGATACAGAGATACATTGTTTAATTGTTTAAATGGGTGTATGTAATTGTATAGAAATGTAAGGTTTTAGGTATATATGTTTATGTGCACGTATGCGTATGTCCGTATGTATATATGTGGGTAGATGTGTATATATATATATGAAGGACTGGATGTGTATGGATGTATGTGTGTATATGCATGTATGTGTGTGTGTATTTTTGTATTTATATGTATATATATATATATATGTGTATGTATATATATATATATATATATATATATATATATATATATATATATACACGTTTCATTAAATAATATAGACAAGTGTTGTCGATTTATTTTATGTAAATTTTGTTCGTAACATCTGATAACATTATCATTAAACGAAGAAAGAAATTCACAATATTGATCCATATTTTTTTAATATAATCTAAGCTTTCGGCTTACTTAAGCCATTATCAAAGATGTAAATTACAAACGTTTTAAACAATATACGGACACGACAGTGATGATAGTCTGTCATTGTTTACATAGATAATCTCTAAGCAACGATAAACACGCGCATATAAGACGCTAGAAGCGAAAATCGCACCGCATCTCATGACGTCACACATGACCACACGAGAGTGAATTGGAGAATGAAGTTTGGAAAGCCGTTGGTATAAACCAATGGCTTCTGTTACCAATTATAGAAATTATAGACATTTAAGAATATTTGTAGACATGCCATAATTGATTTTGTTTAGGTTGGGTTTTAACTGTTTGATGTATAATGCTTCAAGTATTTTTAGTTTTTGTCTATTGTTTTCATGTCGAAGTATAGTTGTGTTTTCGACAAGTATTTTACGGAATTGTGTGTGCAGGCAGGCATGTTGTTTTAAATGCCTAAAAATGTTAGAGTTTTCATTAAAATGTAGTGTCAAGCGTCGTGAAAGCGAGTTTGTGGTGTGACCAACATAAATATTATTTAATTCGTTGGAGATACACTCTCCCAAAGGGCACTTGAATTTATAAACTATGTTGGTTTTTTGCAAATCGCTAACCGGGGGAAGAAGAATCATTGCGAAGTATTAAGTTGGATATACTAGATTTAGTGTAGTATATGATTAATTTAATTTTTTTGCTACGATCTGTAGTTGATATATTAGAATTTACTAAATTTTTAGTATATTTTCATCTTGTTTATAATTAGTATGCATTTGATTACGATATAGGAGATTAATATATTTGAGATCAGTAGAAGCAGTATTATGTACAATTAGCTTATTATTGAGATTTCTAAGAAAGCATCTTATATGTTCATCAACTATATAGTTTGGAAAGCTATTATTAATAAGTGTCTATTTTATATTCTTTAGTTCACTGTAAAAAATCTGTTTTGTGGATGAATTAGTTTCTGCACGATGTATTAGATTCTTTATAATTGCTATTTTGTAGTAATATGGGCATTCGCTCTTGTAGTTAGGTGTACATGAATTTATGCTTGTAGGTTTTTTGTATGGCGAAATAGTAAATTTGTTATTATTTATGTTTATCAATATGTCAAGGAAGGGAATTTTTAGTATTGAGTTCATATGTGAATTTAAGGACAGAATTATTTTGGAACCGTTTTTGAAGTTGAATTATTTCATCTGTATTTTTAACTAACATAAGAATATCATCAACGTATCTTAGGTAGATTGATGGTTTTTTAAAATCTGTAAATAACTTATTTTCGAGGTTCGACATGTAGAAATTGCTAAATGTCGGGCCCAGAACTGAACCCATGGAGACACCATCACGTTGTATATATATATTGTTATTATGATCGAAGAAAGGGACTTCAGTAGTACAAGTTAATAGTAGTTTTCTTAATATATTAGGATTAATTTTAAGTGGGGTAAGATGAGTTACTGTATATATTTCTTATGATTATGTCAATAGTTTCACTAACAGGGACATTGGTAAATAAGTTTTCAACATCAAGTGAAGCCATGATTTCATTGTCAGGTTTTTCACTTTTTAGGATTTGGATTACTTCTAATGTTGACTTAACACTATATTTACTAGGAAGATAGGGAGTAATAAGTTGGTTGATGTATTTTGTTAGATGATATACAGGAGTTGGCATTTGCGATATGATAGGACGGAGAGGATAGTTAGGTTTATGTGTTTTTATAGTG
>CAHIKZ030000541.1:1142500-1165000 GCA_903632075.3 Acanthosepion pharaonis | reverse complement strand
GAGAGAGAGAGAGATAGTGAGACGGAAGGAAAATAAAAAATATGACGCCTATTATTTTACATCAAAAGAAACGCTGAAAATGCCTTGACGCTTATATTTAACTTTACACACACACACACACACACACATTTATTATTCGACATTTTGTATCCCAGACATTTGAGGCGTTTATCAAATAGATTCACACACACACACACACACACACACACACACACACACATATATATATATATATATATATATATATATATATAAATGTACCTGTTTATGTGTAAGCTTATGCCACTGTAATCCTTTGTATCTACAAACCAGACGACGTACAGAACATCTTATGCTTCTAAAATAAAAAGCTCAAGAAAGAGTATCGTATAAAAGAATCTCATTATTTGTCTCGTCGCATTTTATTATCGCCTTCATGGTCTGTCTGTCATAAACCATTATCCTTCGTGTTCATATTCTCAGTATCTTTTGTTAACCTGATGACCTGCGTGTTCTGTTCCATATCAGCGAATCTAGTGTGACTTTCACACAATTCCCACCCACTGTCATTATTATTTGTTGCTTTGCCACCGAACTTTACCGGATTCTTTGAAGTTCAGGGATCCGGAAAAATAGTCCCATACAGCAACCCAACCGAAGCCTATTGGTGAAATGGTCGCCGCTTGCCAAACGGACGAGAAATTTATGGCCACACGCAAACTGATGATTATTTGGAAAGACGTTTTTACCATAGATCATTGTATGTTGCGCCATGACTCAGAGGTAGGATATCGATAGACGGCGCAACAGTTTTCAAGCCAAACTCTTTAATCATTTACTGTTGGGTCATTTACGAAAACCAACCGCCATATAATTCAACCTATATACACGGAAACAGATGTTATGGGTAAAGTTACTTAAAAATCGATTGAACATAATTGAGACTAGCCTGCCTGATTGAATGTATATTATAACTGGTTTTACAGAAGACACTGAGACGGAAGAGTGTGAATTTTATTATCTGCTCTATCAATAATTCCAACTCATGCCTTTTCGTTTTGTTAAATATGAATTTGATTGGTTGTTTTATTTATCGGTATATCAGCACCTCTAAGGCAGAAATCTATATATTTTGGTATGCAGTTTTATTTTATTTTATTTTGGGATGTAATAATAGTTTAGTGATAACTAATTAACCCATAGTTGGGGAGAAGAGGCGGATTCATACTTTTCCTAAAGATATTTGGGCGTAAGTGAATATAACGAACCCAATTGGAATTAGAACTCGGATCTTCGATTAACAATTTCGGCTCATTATCCATAACACCACCAGCACAACTTCAGTCGTCCGAATGCAGTCGGCAGTCGTGGCAAGTGTCATTCTTCCATTTATATCATAATACACCTGATCAACTGATCCTAGAAAAACAAAATTTGTTTTGTTACTTAATATTTTTCAAATAATAAAAGGTGTTCCAATAACTTGGACCGATTTTAATGTGAATTAAGTTTAAGCGTCTAATGATTTTTTCTTTCTTTTTCTTTCAGATTTGGCGGACATTTTCACACATACTTCCCAGAAATATATAAACTTACACCAATAACACTGATTTATTTACTACTGACTTTGATCCCTCAATGAAACACACTTATATATAATCCGTTTTAATGAAACACTTTACAAAGCCTAAGTTATAGATGGGGATTTTGTGAGGCGTATAGGGAGTGGTCAAAGGTTACATACTATGAGGATATAGAGGATAGATCCCCGACATGAAGATTGTAGTAATCTAGAAAGCAACCACATCGGGAGTACGTTGCACCTTGCAATAGTTCTGGGGAAGAATTTATCTGTTTAGAACGTACTCGTTACTAATGGAATTTGAACGGAACGAAGATGATTCGACTTTGTGTACGTAGTATGACTGTCCCTAGCTGTAAGAATCAGGACTGATTTCAAAGGAAATTAATTCGCTTGAATATCTGCCAAGGGAAGAGCGGTAGAACATTGAGATGTTAGCAAAGTTCTGTCAGTGGGAAAGTGGTTAAAGGTTGGAAAACAATTCATCACCCACAAGGCCGAGCAAACGCTTTTGAACTCGGTCGAAGCTAAAAAGAGAGAATCGGGCAGCTCCGAACTAGATGTGGTAACAATATTCCATTTTTTTTCTTTTTTTTGCAATATTCCTTTTTCGTTTTTTTAGAGCATGTCAGAAGTCGGATACTTTCTCGAGTGGTACAAAGATCTGACGAATTTTGCAATGTCTTCAGCAATGAATCGTATATACGAGTTCCACTTGAGCTTTAGTTCCAATATCTCAATTCGAATACGTATATACGATTCATTGCTAAAGATGCTGGAAAAATGTTAAACGGTTTATCAAGTTCCAGCATGTATCATGATGCTATCATTTCCTTTCATAGTAATGGCTGTTATGTTTATAAATATTTATGACAGAGATATCGGCTATGTTGGCATTAAAACTGTTGGCTAATGTTTGTACGTAATCATCTTAAGAATTTTATTCGCTATTAGACCATCTTGACAATGCCGTTAATTCTGTATATACATAAAACATTTGATCACCTCAGGTGAGGATGCAAGTATCAATTTACCTTATCAAAAGAGCATTACATTAAATAGTTCATGTTTCTATTCGGGATATTAGAAAATATTTCACATTCTAAACCTGCTATTCAGATAACACTTTTTACTTTGGAGAAGAATTACGTCTTTCGACGTCATTTTATACTTATATAAATTATTGTTAACAAAATTACATTATCCAAGTAGCAGACGATAGTAAATCAAAGATTATCCGCATTTCGCCGTAACATATATGTTCATCACACTGCTTTCTGCTTAAGTTGGTAATATTATGGCCACGTGATTGAAGTTAGATTTTGATCGTGACAGTTTTCTTGTTATTGTTAGTGTAAACATGGCCGCTCCGCTAGCTGTGTTTACCAAAGAGCAGTGATACAATTTATCTAATCAAAATGTGTGTCAGAGGCTAAAATTCATCGGAGACTTTTAACACAATACCGCGACATTGTTTAGAAGTGTGTATGAGTTGATTGAGACGTTTAAAGATGGCTGGACAAGCGTGATGCACGAAAAAGGAACAGGACGCCGGTTAACCGCCACCACTAACGAAAGAATTCAGAAAAGCTCGAGTTGCCATCGAAGAGGCAGTAAATTTGGATCACCGCTTTTTGTTTCTCTTTGAGGCACTAACAACAACTGGTGCGATCAAGTTCAAACGTCAATCACGGGACTATAACATTACTAACGACAGAGTGGACAGAAAGGTTGCCTCGATTTCAAAGGTTAATAAAAAAAAAAAACATATGAAGATAAAAAAAAAACAAACTTCGCGTCTATCTCTATCTATAAAACGCAAGATGTGTGTGTGTGTGTGTGTGTGTGTGTGTGTGTGTGTGTGTGTGTGTGTGTGCGTAACGCATGCACGGTCACAATTTTCGACGGATTTGCACCAAAATTTACATGCACATGCTCCAAGTTAGCGGGAAGGCCGAGACCGACTTTGCATTTCCCAACTCCCATCGATAGTGGAAATGATCGATTTTTTTCATGCTTCTACAGCAGTTTTCATGTAGTTTGCGGCCAGAGTAAGAGCCTATAGCTGGCTGCCACGAATAGGCAGGAAGATTCTATTGGCCAGCGTGAGAGCCAACAGCTGACTGACACGAATGTTAACTAGCATGCTAGCATACAAAAAATAATCGATAGCTGCATTCGTCACAAGTGGGAAAAATTTAAATCTGCATGGCACTTTACTCCAATTGGCCCATCCGCTTGCTTAAACTCAACGTTGATTCTGATTCCGCAGAACTGGGTTGGGTGTGAAAAAGTATTTGTTGTTAACATTCTTTTTTTCATTCGATTTTTCTAGTTACGATTCCTTTTTTTAAAGCTGATCGTTTTGTGTTCATTTTGTTTAGTTCCTTTTTCATAACAGATTTAATGTTTAGTATAGAGCTTAGAAAAAATTATCAGTGTGAGATAGGCAAGAAGTAAGGCATGTAGCAACATCAGCACGGAAAAGAGCACTCCTTTAAAGGCAAGGAATGGCAAAAATATTTTAAGTCAAGTGATAGCGATTGCTGTATGAGCCGTACGATTTTTGAATCAAGCACGGGCAACGCCGGGCCATGCTGCTAGTTAAGTATATTAAATGCCATTTATTTCCTGTTTCCGGTAATACCCGAGCATGGCCTGGAGTGGAGAGCATTTTTTTTTCTCCAATCATCGTGTTTGTTTTTATAAACCTTTGAATTTGGAGCATACTTTCTGCTTCCCCACGCATGAAATGAAAGCAGTGCCACAAACCTAAAGATATATTATGGTGAAAATGCGGATCATTTATACTTAACCTCATATTCTCTTTTTAATTCCATGTACCTTCAGAAAGAAGACAGTTATGACTTTCCACAACTCTTTATTATCTGTGAATTAGCATAAATTCTTAGGAAACATAGTGAAGTGTTTGTTCGTTATCTTTTTGTAGGATTTTTTTTTCTTTGATTGGTTCCTATGAAATGCCAAAGAACCTAATTAACCTTGCTATTTTATCTACACGCGGACCTAGGAGAGGGGGATTCTTGTCTTCCTCAAGAGTATTAATCCGAAAATGAAAGTAAGAGACGAGACCAGGATTTGAACCCGTTTCGACGATTCCCCACATTCTGCTCGGTTATTTCTGCTACTCGCACGACTTTATATATAATCAGTATTTCATTTTTTTTAATTCTGTTTTCTTCTAAGCTTGTAAACATTGAACATTTCAAACACTGCAGACATTTTCTTTCTGTGTTTGTTTTTTCATTCAATATCTTCAAGATCTTTAATTATATTTGCCTTTTTTCTGTGGGAATTGAATCATAATGTTTACATACAAGTGATTCCTAGATAGTCTGTGACAAGACTACATCCTTTTGAGATGTCAAAGTGTTCTATTGTTTTGTTTTAGAAAATAAACGCGTGATTCACTTCTTCTCTTGTGCAGATGACTTTAGGGAATTTAAATCTTTGGTTTTTAAGCCTAAAAGATCTTGAAAACAGTTGCGTAAACAAAACGCTGATCACTTCAATTTCGTTTTTCAAAACATCCTTTTGTTTGATGTTCTCCAATAATAATCTGATACAGAAATGATCTCCAATCGATTCTTCAACGATACTTCAAACCAGAATCAGAAAAAAAAATATGTTTACATCTCAGCACCTTTTATTTTACTTATGGAACGTTATTTTTCTATTCTTAACCTCAGAAAATATCTTCACTTATATATCAGTGACACGCAACAATATCTCTATCTGTATTAAACGGTAGACATATCCAAAGTACTTGACTTGCCGTCCATATCACGTTCAAACACAACTTCTCGTCTGGTAATCGAAGTTCATTTTGGTCAGTAGATGGGTGACCTTTGGGATATACCAGGTGATCTAAGCTACAAAACAGGCTTAGCAAGCTGGCGATGAATACATTCTATCTATACTAACTGAAGAGCTGGGTATATGGAGAGATTCTAAACTGACAGACCCCGAGTTCTACATGAAGTAGGGTGAATGGCGCATATTTTTTATTCTCAAGCGAACGCCTATGTGAGAATTAGACCATGAACCGAACGTAGGTTCAGCCAAAATGTTTTACGTTGAAAAGGTCAAAGGACCTAGGAGAGGTGGATTCTTGTCTTTCTCAAGAGTATTAATCCGAAAATGAAAGTAAGAGACGAGACCAGGATTTGAAACCGTTTCGACGATTCCCCACATTCTGCTACCCGCACGACTTTATATATAATCAGTATTTCATTTTTTTTTAATTCTGTTTTCTTCTAAGCTGGTAAACATTGAACATTTCAAACACTGCAGACATTTTCTTTCTGTGTTTGTTTTTTCATTCAATATCTTCAAGATCTTTAATTATATTTGCCTTTTTTCTGTGGGAATTGAATCATAATGTTTACATACAAGTTTCCTAGATAGTTTTTTTTTGAGATTCAAAGTGTTCTATTGTTTTGTTTTAGAAAATAAACGCGTGATTCACTTCTTCTCTTGTGCAGATGACTTTAGGAATTTAAATCTTTGGTTTTTAAGCTAAAAGATCTTGAAAACAGTTTATCACTTCAATTTAAAACATCCTTTTGTTGATGTTCTCAATAATAATCTGATACAGAAATGATCTCCAATCGATTCTTCAACGATACTTTCAAACCAGAATCAGAAAAAAAAATATGTTTACATCTCATTTTTATTTTATTATGGAACGTTATTTTTCTATTCTTAACCTCAGAAAATATCTTCACTTATATATATCAGTGACACGCAACAATATCTCTATCTGTATTAAACGGTAGACATATCCAAAGTACTTGACTTTGCCGTCCATATCATTTTCAAACACAACTTTCGTCTGGTAATCGAAGTTCATTTTGGTCAGTAGATGGGTGACCTTTTACCAGGTGATCTAAGCTAATTAATACATTCTATCTATTTGAAGAGCTGGGTATATGGAGAAAAACTGACAGACCCCGAGTTCTACATGGTCGCCTATGTGAGAATTAGACCATGAACCGAACGTAGGTTCAGCCAAAAATGTTTTACGTTGAAAAGGTCAAAGGACCTAGGAGAGGTGGATTCTTGTCTTTCTCAAGAGTATTAATCCGAAAATGAAAGTAAGAGACGAGACCAGGATTTGAAACCGTTTCGACGATTCCCCACATTCTGACCCGAACATTTCATTTTTTTTTAATTCTGTTTTCTTCTGAATGAACATTTCAAACACTGTTTTCTTTCTGTGTTTGTTTTTTCATTCAATATCTTCAAGATCTTTAATTATATTTGCCTTTTTTCTGTGGGAAAAGCCGGTCAGGTGTTGAATTTAATTGATGATTACTCTGATGAACATGTTGAATGAGCTTGTGGTTGCATTGATTATTATTATTATTATTAATAATAATAATAATAATAATAATAATAATGGAGAAAATAAGCTCCAAGTAGATGTCAGATTTTATCAGGTTGCGCGGTAGTGGTAACCAGTGAATATAAAACACGATGGAATAGGCCAATATCTGGACAGGAAAATTTGCAACACATATGGAAAGGAAACTGAAAGAAATTGGTATGAACACCACGCAGACCCGGTTACGGAGATAGGATCTGGAACAATTCAATGGCATTTTACAATACACACATAACAAGCAAAGCTAATCGCCCTGACATCGATCGGCATTAAAGACCGCAAAGACAAAATATGTCTTATTATTTACATGGCAGTCCTTACAGACTGCAATGTATCTTTGAAGATCTTCAAAAACTATGAAAAAACAAGGACTTTGAAATCAAAATGTCAAAAGTGTGATGCATGAGGACATTAAAAATTCCAGTTATAGTTGGAGCCCTCGGATTGATTGGAAAAGAATTCAATAGTCTGATTATAGGAATCACTAGTAGCCCATACCTTGGGGAGATACAAAACATTGTACTCACAAGTACTGCCCACACCTTAAAATGGGCTTTGTCTATGTTAAATATGTGCGATTATTTTGAAAACTGCTCAGTGTAAAATGTCATGATGCCATTTCTGACCTTAGGTCGCTGGTAGGGACCCGGAAAGAAATCAGAAACCTAAGGAAATAAAACAAAAATAATAATCATGGAGAAAATACGCACCAATTAGATGTATTATGTCAGGTTTTATCAAGTAAATTAATGATTCACAATAAAAATTTACACTAACGCCTTTATCCACATATGCTAGGCCACAAAAATCTCCTGCGCCGACCAAACATAGAAATATGGGAATCAGTAACAAGAGAAAAACACTAATAATAACAAAAATAGCAATATGAGCTCTGGCAAAAACATGCATGATAACAGCAAAAATTGCAATATGAAAACTGCATGATAACAGCAAAATTGCAATATGAGCTCTGGCAAAAACATGCATGATAACAGCAAAAATTGCAATATGAGCTCTGGCAAAAACATGCATGATAACAGCAAAAATTGCAATATGAGCTCTGGCAAAAACATGCATGATAACAGCAAAAATTGCAATATGAGCTCTGGCAAAAACATGCATGATAACAGCAAAAATTGCAATATGAGCTGCATGATAACAGCAAAAATTGCAATATGAGCAAAAACATGCATGATAACAGCAAAAATTGCAATATGAGCTCTGGCAAAAAACATGCATGATAACAGCAAAAATTGCAATATGAGTACTGGTAAAAATGATTATTGAAGACATTAGGTTTATAATACCCAGACATTCATACACAGATGTCGTCAAGGACACAGTGGATAAAGGCGTTGGTTAGATCCAGTGACAGGAACCAAAGAGTATGAGTTCAATACCTGGTTAAGAAGAACTTGGAGAGAGGAATTAACAGGAGATAACTGATAACAGATATCCATTAGACATGGCATGTGGAACGAGAACAGTCTACCCCAGCAAGTGAAATAAAGGGTTCAGTTCGACATTCCAACCACCTGAAGAAGGCCGGAGCGTACAACGGCCGAAACGCTGTCATAAATATGGCAAAAAAGATGAGGATGATAGTCTGAGCAATGGAAATAGGGTACATAATACCTTATCTCAGAAATATAGACAGATAAAAATTTATATTGACCAACAGATGTTATAATTTTCAGGATAACTTTCTCTTTTATCTGACGTGAAATTCAGGGTGTGGCTGATTGTGACTCTTGATCACTTCCAACGTTTTGTACCTCTAGAAATATTTGTCTCCTTAGTACTCCTCCTAGTCTTTGCTATTCGATCCATTTACACAAACTTGTTAGGTAGGTTACTTACTGCCCCCGTCATTGTCAAATTCTTCCAGCTTTTTCCTCATTATGTGTACAGAAAGTTGGAGTCTTTCTCTTTCTAAATATAAGTGTCTTTTTCGTTTCCATTTTCCATAAAACATTCTCGTTGCTCACATGTACCGTCCATGGGATTCTCAAAATCTTTCTTTAGAACTATATATCTGTTAATTCTTGTTTCTTCACCTGTACGGAAATTGGCCAGCATTCAACATTTATTTTCTAACGAAGTTTTCCTGTTATTTCATACTTTGATAACCTTTACGAAACAGTACAGTTAATTTATTGTTTTAAACTCATGAAGACAACAATATCGAGAAAATCAGAAGATGATGTTTCGAATGGTAAAACCTTTGCGAGGACCAGTAGACTTATCTAATTAAATTTGCTGACATGATGATCTTTAGAGGATTAAAGCGATAAAACTTCCTTTATGAGGTTATATTTTCAGTACGTCGGTGAAATTAATTTTGAAGGCGTATAATGCATAACATCTTCAGGCGTTAATACTCATGCGCAGGTGGACAAAAAAGAAATAGCGGTGCGCAGATTTCAAATTTCGGTTTGTTTACTTTGCATTTCTGCAGTTGTGGTCGGCATTAATCCATTCAAAAACTACTTCGTTACCTTCCTCTAAAACACCTGTAGTAATTAACAGTTTCCATATATTGACGAAAAAGGAGGCGTATATCGCCTACGTCTTCAATGGATATGACATTAAGTAAATTGTGCTTGAATTTTGGTTTGTAATTTTTGAAAGATTTTGCACATAATAAATAGTTCAACTATCAATTTCTCTGGATGTCATATTACAAGATTATATTTTATTATATTAAGATAATAATAATAATAATAATAATAATAATAATAATAATAATAATAATAATAAATCAAAGCTAACCGGCCAGACATTGTTATTAAAGACCACAAACAAAAAAAAGTGCCTTCTTATTGATATGGCAGTCACTGCAGACTGCAATGTATCTTTGAAGATATTCAAAAAGCTGTCAAAATACAAGGACCTTGAAATAGAAACCTCAAAATCGCACATGGGAACATCAACAGTCCCTGTTGTAGTTGGAGCCCTAGGAATGGTTGGAAAAGATTCCAGTAGACTAATCGAAGGGATTCCTGGATGTCCATGTCTCAAAGAGATGCAAAAAATTGTTTTCACAATTACAGCCCACACTTTACGAAGGGCTTTTTCTATGTATTTTTTTTTTTTTTTTCAGTGGAAAGTGTCATGATGCCATCTCTAACCTTAGGTCCCTGGGTGGGACCCATAAAGAAATGTGTAAACGCCAGAAATCAAACGAAATAAAAATATTAATAATAATGCAAATGCAATGTACCAAATTCAGAAACGATGGCGCTAGATAAGACTCTACTCATACCAAACAAGTTGAAGTATATAAACCACGTACCTTTCAGTGATTACGACAGTGCAGGCTTAAAAGCTGAAGCCGAACATTTTATTCTTGCTGCAGATGACCAATGCTTGCTAACTAAATATTGACCCAGCAAGCAAAGTAAAAAAAAAAAAATGTTGACCCCCCCCAATCGCAGATTCTGTGATAATTATCCAGAAACAATTGAGAAACTTGTTTCAGATTACACAGTGTTAGCAACACCTGAGTATAAAACTCGCCATGATAGAGTGGGCCAATATCTGCACTGGAAAATAGGCCACTTTTACGAGAAGGAAACTGCAAGAAACTAATATGATCATTACCCAGACCCAGTTACAGAGATAGGATCTATAACAATTTTATGAGATGTTATCATGCACACAGATAGAAGAATCAAAGCTAATCGCTCAGACATCGTGATCAATAATCACAAGAACAGGATGTGTTTTCTTATTGACATAGAAGTCCCTGCAAATTGTAATGTATTTTTGAAGATCTTAAAAAACTATTAAACTACCAGGTTATTGAAGTGAAAATCAAAAAAATGTGGCATATGAGGATATCAATATTTGTAGTTGTCTCTTGAGTTCTCAGGTTTTTTGGAAAAGGGTTCATTGAAATGATTCCTGGTGGACCATGCCTTAAAGAAATAAAAAAAATACTGTACTTATAAATATAGCTCACACATTACGAAAGGATTTATCTATGTAAAATATGTGTGATCTTAGTTTTTATTGTTTTGTTTTTTTACAAAAATGATACATGGAAAATGTCATATCTTAGGTCTCTGGTTGAGACCCAGGAAGGAATCCGTATACAACAGAAATCAAAGGAAATAATAATAATAATAATAATAATAATAATAATAATAATAATAATAATAATAATATGGTTATTACATACCTCCAACTAAACGCGTTTGAAATATAATACAAACAATGTCCACCACATATAAATTAATCACCTCTGTACTGAGTGAATGTACTTCTTCTGATAAAACCAACATTCTTTCCCTGAAACAGAAATGATGCCGAAGAGGTTCATAAGATGTCAAAGATCTGCAACCAATAAATAAACTAATTCTGCAAAACTGCAAGACAAAAATATAGAAATCTCGGTAGAGTTTGGAAATATTATCGTAAAGCCTTTGATAGTGAGATCATTTAGATCCATAAGTCTTTAGAAGTGTTAAGTTTCCATGGTGATAAAAAAAAAGTTCCTGAAGCTTAGAACTACAGAAATCTACATTATACCATAATAACAACAAAGGCGTTGTCACTTCTAATTCGTTTAATATCCGACAAAGAATTTTTCAAAATTTCT
This sequence comes from Acanthosepion pharaonis, assembly GCA_903632075.3. Taxonomy (NCBI): domain Eukaryota; kingdom Metazoa; phylum Mollusca; class Cephalopoda; order Sepiida; family Sepiidae; genus Acanthosepion; species Acanthosepion pharaonis. Next base: position 1,153,429 of record CAHIKZ030000541.1, on the reverse strand, counting down.
TGTCATCCCTCCCTTTTTGTCTGGTTCTAATACACCGTTCACATGAATAATAATTACAGATACAAAATAAACAACAAAGTTCTTAATAATTGGATGACATCAATCTTTTTACCAAAGACGACAATGAAGATCTCTTTAATACTGTAAAATATCTCATTAATGACATAGACATGCGCTTCGAATTCAATAAATGTACAAACGTAGAATTCAAGAAAGGGAAAATTACTAAACACAATCAATAGATCTCGATTTCGTCACAAAGATTACGGAGCTGGAAGAAGAGGCGTTTAAATGCCTAGAAGTCAGCGAATGTAATGGAATGAGACATATTCAAATAAAGGAAAATGCAAAAAAAAAAGAGTACAACATTTATGTTTATCTAGCATTGAACATTGAGTTGAATTCACAAAACAGAATATCAGCCACAACCATTTTGCCCGTCCCTATAGTGTAATACATTTTCAACATCCTAAAGTCGACCTTTGTTGATGTTAAGCGAATGGATGTCAAAACGAGAAAATTCCTCACTTTCCATCATTCTAAAGCTGATATTGTGCCCAGATAAGAAAGAGACAGAGGATTATTTCAACTAGGACTGCCTCACGAAACAACAAAATGGCCTTCAAAGACACCCTCAAACTGTAGAAGACTGGACTATTGTCTGTGTCAAAGAAGATGAAAGAAATAAGAAAATTTATGACGTGATAAAGCAAGCAAAGGGAATTTCAAGCGGATGAAAAAGGGCAAGTAAGTCAAAACCTGTTGACTACAACAACAAAGAACAAAACAAGGAAGCAAAATGAAATACAATGGACCAAGTGCAGAAACGATGGGAATATATAACTCTTCGCGTCTAATACCCTGCTAGCCCCAAACAAGTTGATGTAGACAGACCCCAGAGCCATTAGTGGTTGTGGAGTGCTGGATTAAATAGCTGAAACGGACGGTTTTATTCTTACTATGTGCTAACTAAAAACTATCAAGCAAAAAATTGTTAACGTCAAATGCCCTTAGGAATATCCAGAAGCAATTAGCAATATAAAATTACACAGCAGTAGCAGACATCGAATATAAAACTCGACATGAAAACTGGAAAATCTGCAGCCTTTATGGGAAGGAAACAGGAAGAAATTGATATAAACGCCACCCAGCTATGTAAAATATGTAGATGCTTTTAGGTTGTGATTCAAACGTACCTTGTAAAATATCATAATGCCATTTCTGACCTTAGGTTTCTGGTTGGGACCCGGAAAGTCATAAGTATACCCCATAGAAATCAAAGTAAATAATAATAAAGTATAATAATTGATTTTGAGTCAATGGATGAACAGTGTCTTTCAAAAACTGAGAAAAGAAAAAAAAAACCTTTAATAAATGCAAAAGCAATAAAGGTGGGCGTTACTAAAATGATATTTATATTGAAAATTATTTACGTATATCGTCATCGTTGTTGTTGTTATCACAACGAGTCGGCCATCCTAGTTTCCGGTCTTCTTCAGTTGTCTATAGAGACAACTAACTTTCAGGTAATTTCGAACAGAACCTCTTATTCATTCCAGATGGATAAATTCTTATTCTGCTGTCCATGTGTTGAAGCTTGGATAAGCATGGAATAATAATAATACAACACAAAATGTACGTAAACAAAATGTATTGAAACAAGGAAAAGGTACACAATATTTACAGTTAGTTTTGGTATATTCTTGGGAAGACTGTTCCTGCAGAATGGGTTGACTAAATCGCAGTCGGGCAGAGTCTCTCGATTGGATCTCTTCTTACTTCCCTCCGTCTTCCCGGTACCAACCCATATTTATATGGTCGGTACTCCACTTATGTAAATTAGGTGGATCGTACCACAACACCATGTTTACGGATATCTTGTCTTGTTCATTGCCTTTTGTCTTTCTTGTCCCCAGGATATGAATTCCGAACCATTGCTTACTATATCTGATAAAGTAAACCATAGTATATGCTATTAAACCAGTTTGCGCGTGTCTGTGTTATTTGCACGTTCTGAAGTACTTAAGCACACATCATCAAATTTTATCTCAGTGCCATATTAAAATATAGGATTGTCAAATAAATTCGTTCTTTTTTTCCCATTTATTTTAATCATCAACAATTTTTAGAAATCAGTCAATAATATAAAACGATAAACAGAAATTGTAGAAGAAGAATAGGGCTTTTTTAAGCATTTCACCCCAAGCAAGGCGGGAGTGCTACCAGCACGCAAGGGGTTACAGAGAGTGGGAGCAAGAGTAAAAAGGCGTGATAGAGGACAGGATGAAGAGAAGTACGGGGAATAGATCAAGGCATCTGGAGATGTCGATTAACATTGCATTTGAATAGTTGAAAACTATAGCTATCAGGGAAGTAAGAGGAAGGGAGTTCCACAGACGGGAAGAGCTACAAAAACTATACAATACTACGGTAAAAATATTTTCTATGTTAAATCAAGTAACATTGGAAAAAACGAACGAATTTAACTGACGGCCCAATATATAATATTCCATATATTTCAATACTATTGTATTGAAATCTATAGCCTAAAATTAATAACTGGTGGCACTTTAATAGAATTCAAATATGGGGAAATATGATTGATGAAAGGTTCATTAAAAAGCTTAAAAAAATGTGGAATATTATTGTGACTTTTGAATACACAATCACCAAAGCTCAAAGTACGGATATAAGACCCTTGAAGTTTGGAAGAATATATTTAAAGGAATGCACTCATATGTTACAAAAGACAGGTATTAATAAAGGCACTAAAGAACAAAAAGGATGGGTGTAATATGCCACAAATGTTTTTGATAAATATAAATACTGATGACGATAGATATTTTTTGTTTTTGTAGTGCATTCAACATAAGCCTTTCAGTTGACCAAAGCATTAGTGACATTATTTATTTCAATGGGGTTCACAATAAAATAAGTGAACTGGGGTGTTATAATGTGCTCTCTGATCCAGTTAGGTAAGAAAATACCAGGACATTGCAAGTAAATATAAGTAACAAAATGTTTCATACCACGCCACAAAATATGTCTGTTATTTTATCATATATATACGTAATTCATACACTTATTGAGGGTGTCAAAATGAGCAGATACATAATTGTAACTATCTAGGTAGTGAAGTAATAAACGAAGAAAAATGTGACAGAGATACGAAGTCGCATAGGTATATAGAAAGAAAACCTCTAGAAATTAAGCAAAATAATAAGAGAAAGGAAAATTTTGTCAGAAAAGAGCCCTCTGCAGTAATATAATATCAATCTAACTATATGGTAAAAAATGCTGGACAATCTCTTCACGAATGAAGACAAAAAACTTGATATGACAGTGATGTGTTTGTGCTGAGTATAAATGCCATGGACAGAGCATGTGAGTAATAAGGAAGTTTCATTGAGAATAGAAGTAATGAAAGCCATGTATACAAGTAGAAAAAGACTGGTTATACGTTCAGGAAGTCGTAATAAAGAAACAGGTCCTGGGTATTTAATATTCACAAAAAATACTGAAGGAAAGAAAAACAGTGAATAACCGAACTAATGTGTTTCTGTGAATGGATAAAATAATGATTAAAATGCATAGTAAAAAATCAAATATTTAAACTATTTACATTGTTCGGAATGTTGTCTTCATCTTTATTTCCATATTCACAACGTTTCGGCCGTTGTAAGCTCCGGCCTTCTTCAGATGATGAATCTTGGAATTTCGAACAGAATCCTTTATTTAGTCCACAGGTGTCGATAGTACTAAATAAAGGGTTCGATTTGTAATTCCCAAAAATATCACCTGAAAAAGGCCGTAGCGTTCAACGGTTGAAACATCGTGAATATTTTAATTAATATGAGGACAACAGTACAAACAGTTTATATATTTTATATAGTTACAATACACTATAAATTTGGAGAAAAAATAAAATGTTTTAGAGCAACAAAATGTGGAGAGCTATTACTTAAAGATATGTAGCATATAAAAGGAGGAAAAGAATTTTGACCTTCCGTTCGATATTTATATTCACAATTTCTATTCATAAAATAAAGAAGTTGAAAAGACAACAGGGAGAGCTAAGTTTGACAGCAAAGGATTCAGCAGCAGCAGCAATTAAAAAGATAAACGGTAGGCAAAGTCGGTTAAGTGTCACAGCAAGGCAGCAGAAGGCAACCAAATTAAGAACATTATATTTAAGGCTCCTACTATTAGGTTCAGGATTGATTCATGGGACAATAGCCTTGTAGAAGAAATCATTGGCTCCTCAATTTGGTAGTATAATAATTGTGAGTTCAATCGCTCATTAGTAAAGATTTGGTTTCAGTTGAAACTTTGAACAGCATTAACTGTTCAAAGACAAAAAGAAAACACGACAATATATCCCTAGACATTGACAGCAAAACGAGAAAAATATATCCTCGTAGATTCTTCTCAATCTCTTCGAAATTCCCTGATCAGCAGAAACCTGAAGAAGGCCGAAGTGTACAACGGCCGACTGCAAATATTGATAATTTCTCATACAAGGACTAACCGTTCTTTTAATGTAATCATCTATTTCGTTCATTATTATTTTCCTGCAGCTCAACATTTTTCAGTTTTATAATACAAAAACACAATGTTAGCACAAACATTGTAAGAAGGTAAAAAATAAAAGTTATCAATAATATTCTTTTACGAAGAAAGTTTCTGTTACAACAATAATAACTAACACAAAGTATCAATAACATCATCAAAATCAAAGCAGAAAGTTAGATGAAAGAAAAACTTGCATCCACAAGATAGAATTTAGATAAAGTTAATTTACTAACATTTAATTAAATTACAAAGAAGTTTTTTTAAAGAATGACTTCTAACTATTGAATTTTAATATGATGTGATCAATGAACTATTTTAATCATTAACTTTTTACGAGTATTTCTTTCGGCTTAATTGCTTTTCATCGTAAATATGGAGGTCGTTATTTTTCGGTCATTACTAAGAAATAAAGAATGAACTCGTAGAAAGAATCGAACTCACATCCGTTTGCTGCCTAGCGATAAGAACTCCACAGCAAATATAATAATGTAAAGTCATTATTTTTTATTTTTCCCCCCGATTAAAATTGCTCAGGTCGTAATTCTACAATCCTCAATAAACGGTGCGAATTTTTAAAAAAAATGAATAAAAGTCAAAAAAATAAAAATTGAATACGAATAACAATAATACGAATAATAAGAATTTTTTTTTACTCGTATATATATACTTAAAGTATAAATAAATATCCTTAAATGTCTATAATTGGTATCAGAGGCCATTGGTTTATACCAACGGCTTCCCATAATTAATACTTCTCGAATTCACACTCGCGTGGTCATGTGTGACGTCTTGAGCTGCGGTACGATTTTCTCTTCCAGCGTCTCATCCATGTAAACAGAAACAGACTATCATCACATTCTTGTCCGTGTATTACTTAATATATTGTACTGTAATTGTCATCTTTGATAATGGCTTATGTAAGTCAGAAGCTTAGATTGGATTAAAAAATATGTATCAATATTGTGATTTTCTTTCTTCGTTTAATGATAAAGAATTTACATAAAATAATAAAAAATTTTCTATATTATTTAATGAAATATGTATGAATGAAAATGCTGCCTAACTACACACAATATATATATATATATATATATATATATATATATATATATATATATATATGTGTGATAGAATGTTTTGTAGATTTGAATAATTTCTCATCGAGTCTAGAACAAGAATCCTCAAAAGAATGCAGAAAACAAGAGACGCCCATTTCGTCTGTTTCGGGACTCAACTGTATTGCGCATCAACTATCAAGAATTGAACACGGACCGTTACGATACAAGGCAGGTATCATATCATCGGAAGGCGAAACTAACTAAACTCAATATAACGCAGCTACTTCTAATTCCAGTGGTGATATTCATCCAAGCATACATAATCCACCGGAACCGGCTCCAAGAGCAACGTCTTCTTTCACCAAGACGTTTCCTTTGAAGCATTAAAAGATGGATCAAGCAGAGGTTTTTAATGATAGAATTTTGGGTGAGATTTGTATAATTTCTCACAATAAATCGTCGAGTCTAGAACAATATATATATATATATATATATATATATATATATATATATGTGTGTGTGTGTGTGTGTGTGTGTGTGTGTGTAAAATCATTTCAGTACAAGCAAGGCAATAAAAGCCACTAGGATGCAAGTGCTTATTTAGAGTGAAATAAACTGAGTGGACAAAATGAATAGGATTCAAGAAGACAGAATATAATGACTGACAATTTATTTAATTGCCATGACGCCTCATGAAAGTTCGAAGTCGAATGACTCTCCAAAGATTTATATTTTTTTATTAGTATGTTGACTTACATTGTTGGAAATAACGATGGAGTCGCTTCACGTTGCTTTCTCCACAATTCTGATTTTAGATTTGTCTTCCTCTTAGTAAAGTTCTCTATGTTAACACAAATTGTTCGTATCTCATTTTTCCTGTCTGATCGACATGGATATTTATCATTTTAAAGAGGCAGTAGCTAAACAACATATTACTTCTTGTATGCCTCGCGTCCCTTCAGCACATCATGCCTCTCCACAACTTCCCTATTTCGTGTAACTCTTAGCATTTTTTCTCCCTTTGCTAAAGCTCCCAAAACCAATTCGCACATGACGGTGAGGTAAATGGTTCGCTGCTTTCCCCAACCTGCCTTGTCCTCAGTATACTACGGGATAATTATTGTCGTCCAAGTCCTCCTTCCTCATTATGTATCTAAAGAATTACAGCAGTCTTTTCCTGGTTCTGAGTAGAAGTGTTCTTTTTATTGACATTTTCTTTTAGACTTCCTTGTTGGTTACTTGGCCTGTCTTTGGAATTCTTTTTGCAGAACCACATTTCCTACTTAAGAAAAAATGCAGAGAAGAGAGACACACACAAAACCTTTAGTAGTATTAATTTTATATTTTTTCTTTGTTAAAATGCTATGTCTCTTCAGGGAGTAGTTTTTATTATTATTATTATTATTATTATTTTATTTCCTTTGATTTCTGGTGTGTACTCATTTCTTTTCGGGTTCTGACCAGAAACCTAAGCTCAGAAATGTCATCATTACATTTTCCACTAAGCAATTTAAAACACACACACACACACACACACACACACACACACACACACACACACACACACACACATTTTACATAGATAAAGCCCTTCGTAAGGTGTGGACTCTATTTATGGACACATTATTTTTCATATTTCTTTAAGCATGGGCCACCAGGAATCCCTTCAATGAGTCTATTGGAATCTTTTCCAATCAATCCGAGTGTTCCAACTGCAAAATGAATAGTTGATGTTCTCATGTGCCACATTTTTGAGATTTCGATTTCAAGGTCCTTCTATTTTGATAGCTTTTTGAAGATCTTCAAAAATACATTGAAGTCTGCAGGGTCTGCTATATCATTAAGGAGGCACATATTTTTTGCGGTCACTAATAATGTTGTTTGGACGATTAGCTTTCATTAATCTGTCGTCTGTGTGTAGTCCTATAAAATTGTTACACGTCCTATCGCCATAACCGGGTTTAGGTGCTGTTCATACCAATCTCTTTCAGTTTCCTTTCTGTAGGAGTTTCAGTTTTTCCAGTACTGACATTGGCACACTCTGTCATGCCGTGTTTTATATTCAGTTGGCGCCAATACAGTGAAACCTGATACAAGCAAGATGGTCAATTGATCCTGGATATTTATCACAAAATCTGCATTTTGGACTAACACAATTTTTCAGTATTTGTGCTTGATAATTTCTAGTTAACAAGCATTGGTCCTGTGAAGCACGGACAAAACCTTCAGTTTCAACTTTTAACCCTGCATTACGTAGCCACTGATGGGAACGGGGTTTGTCTACATCAGATTATTTGGTAACAGGCAGAGTAAAGTGGTTTATCTTGCCATTGTTTCTGCATCAGGTCGGTTATATTTGCCTTTGCTCTTTTTTTTAAGTATTTTGCAGCTTCAGTCGTGGTATTATACTTGTATTTCTTAACCCATTTGAAACTCCATTTTGAACTTGTTGACTTCTTTTATTAATGAATAAAGTCGCTTACTACTTTCATCTTCTTTGACACATAGTCGTCTGTTGTTTCTAGGTATCTTTGAAGGTCAATTGTAGTTTTGTAAGACAGTTCTAGTTGAACTAATCCTCTGGCTCCTTTGGATCTGGACAAATCTGCTTTGGTGTCAGCTATGGTCTAGTTAAGGATGAATACAGTTGAAACTGTATTGCGTCACAGGGGCAGTGAAGCTATTTATAGCTGATATCCTGTTTTTTTTGTTTTGTTTTTTTTTGGGGGGGGCGTTTTTTTTTTTCGTTTTATTTTTTAATTCAGTTCGGTATTCAGATCCAGACGTATACGCCTGTAGTCTTCATTTCTTACCTTCTCCTTCATTTGGATATGCTGTATTCTATCTCCTTCGCTAATTCCTGGGTACTTATAGGCTTCATCTTGTTCCAGTTCCCTAATCTTTGTGACAAAATCTAAATCTATTGAGTGGGTTTCTGTAATTCTCCCTTTCTTGAATGTTACTTTTGCACATTTATCCGAAAACTTTACATTTGTCGTCAAACCCTTCAACTCATTGTCGTCTTTGGCAAAGAATTTAAGATCATCCATATAGAGTAAATGATTGAATACTTTCATGTTTAGTTTGTAACTCTTGTGGCCTAAGGGGAGTAAGAATAGACAGAACAGTAAGGGTGACATGAAGTTTCCTTGAAAGATTCCTCGTCGGGTATTCAGGTGGTTGCAGATGGCAGTGCTTCTGGTGTAATTTATGTACAATGTGGTGTTCCACATTCCCATGCAGTATTTAAGAAAATTTACTATCACGGTGAAGATTTTGTACATTTCCAAAGCCTTAAGGATCCAAGAGTGTGGTACACTATCAAAGGCTTAATGGTAATGAAACTACGCTGTGCTAAAATTTCAACATCGTCTCCTGCAATTTTCCAAGATCATTTTGTTTATAAGATGTTGATCTTTGCAATCATATGAACCTCTACTGCATCTATTCTGTTCCATTGGCTGAATTTTGTTTGCTTCGAAAAAAAAAAAGAGTAAGTACGTTTCGTCAGGACAGACGTAATTAATTTATACGTGGTGGAGAAACATGTTATTGGCCTATAATTTTTAGAACCATCTGTTTCACTCGTTTTTGGCATGAAATAAATAATACATGTGATATGTAATACCTTGGCTTGATATATGTATTATTATTATTATTATTATTATTATTATTATTATTATTATTATTTCCTTTGATTTCTGTTTGCACATTTCATTTCGTGTCCCAAGAGACCTAAGGTTAAAAATGGCTTCATGACATTTTCCATTATCATTTTTGTAAAAATAAAAATATATATGATTACACACATTTTATATAGATAAAGCTATTATTATTATTATTATTATTATTATTATTATTATTATTATTATTTGTGTATGTTATGTTTCCTGTCCTGTATCCTGTAGAGCCAGGTCCAAAGTTAGGTCCTATATGAGAATTACCATTTAATTGATATCAATTTTTTTGGTATATGGGATGTTCCTAGTCGGCCGATTTTTTGGGCACCTTGATGTTGATGTTACCTGGGACACTTTTAGTAAAATTGTTCATTCTTTTTCTCATGAGGCCAGGAGCTCCAATTACTATTGGTATAGTATCACTCTTCATTCCCCACATCCTGTTAATCTCGAACTCTAGGTCCTTATATTTGGACAATTTCTCGATTATTTTTCCGGAGTTACTTTTATCAGATGGTACTGCTATGTCAATAAGTATACACTTCCTGAATTTCTTGTCTTTTATGATAATATCAGGTCTGTTGACTTTTATTTTCCTGTCATTTTAAATTGGCATGTCCCAGAGGATAGTTACGTTGTTGTTTTGGGTAACTGTGTTTGGTTGATGCTCATACAATCTCTCAGTGGCTTCGATTTTGTGCTTCTGGCATATCTTCCATTGCACGTATATCACTACCTTGTTATATCTGTGGGTATATTCATTTTTTGCCAGTTCCGGACATTCTGAGAGTATTGTTATTATTTTATTATTATTATTATTATTATTATTATTATTATTATTATTATTATCGAATTACCATGCATTATAGTAAAAACACAGTTTTCCGTTGCTCGTTTAACAGTTTGAAATTCAGGGTTCTCTTATTCTTAGACTGATTGTCAAGCAATAGAGAGCTCAGTATACCTTGTTATTTAACCTATAGCTGGGATCTAGATCTTTTAAATGACATGTTCGTTTAGAATGTAGCCGATCATGGCTCTCTAAAGATACCTTTTTGTTATTACCTGTTAATTGCAATAATTTCTTAAGAAACAGTGGAGTGCTTTATGTTGGTTTCTCCAAGATTTTCAGTTCAGTGTTGCCCTTTTCCTAGACAGGTTGCTAGTCAAGCCAAGTCATTTGATACTTAACCCAAAGCATGAGGAAGAGCGATGAGATTAATTCATTTCTTAAGAGCGTTTTTGCGAAAATGAATGCAGTCGAGTAGCGCTAATTGATATTAATTTCCCTGTTGATATCCGTTACAATATCTTTTTATTAATGTTAACTGAGAAAAATAAGGAATAAAACTAAGTTTATAATTAATAATTATTGTTTACATGTGCCCGCAAATTAAACTGTGTTTCAAAAGAACGATTTTACCTTGATACCTCTATTATTCTAACTACCTTCACTCCTCACAAATGTTTATTCTTTTAAAAAATGATGATAAGAATTGTAATTAAACCGAAACATATGATAAAAATGAATTTATACATTTTCAAGAGAATTTACAACAAAATTATAAACACTATTTATTCATTAGATTCTTTATTTAAAGAAAAAATTAATATTTACA
>CAHIKZ030000541.1:1017500-1137500 GCA_903632075.3 Acanthosepion pharaonis | reverse complement strand
CTCCATAGACAATCAAACTAGACGATGGCCAATACATCTTCCGTTTCATTTTTGACACCCCCACCTTTCCCCGACTTGACACCTTGAAAGTATCTCTATACCGCTACTCAATATAAACACCCTACACTCGCCTACCCAATTTAGAAAATTCACCATAGCTGTTACCATGGGGATTTTGATTTCAATTTTAAAACAAGTAAATTTCAGATATACGTTATTCCAACAAAAATTTCGCTTGAGGATGGAACGGAGCCCATTTTACTTTCAACTCAATTTAATTTAAAAAGGATTATATTGAAGTTTTCGGCTCTAGTTTTGAAACATGAGACCTCTTATGTAAAGGATTTGGAATCATATTTTTAAATAAATAATTATATTTATGCTCTACTTTTGTATCGAGCACTATTTTTTTAAAATAATAACTAAACTACTAAGGGACTTTGGATTATTTACCTAACCAGTTCCTTCCTATTATCTATAGATTTTCACATATATATATATATATATATATATATATATATATATGTGTGTGTGTGTGTGTGTGTGTGTGTGTGTGTGTGTGTGTGTGTGTGTGTGTAAAATAATTTCGCTTGGAGATGGAACAGAGCTTGGTACTTTAATTCAATTTAAATAAATCATTATATATATATATATATATATATATATATATATATATATATATATATATATATATATATATATATAAGACATAGAGAGATAGAACCATAGTTTCTAAAAAAAATTTCATACTTGTCTAAAATCTTTTGAGCTCGGTATTCGTTGTTACCGGTGTCTGATGTCGTTTAATCTGATCCCTCCCCGCCTACCTGTCTTACCTGTCTCGCTTGGATGGGGCTGTAAGGAATAATAACCTTCCTAGTTTAGACGACGACCTTGTCTCCATTTCAATGCGAGAATCTTTAGCAGAAAAATGTAAATAAACTCGATTAAATAATGAAAAAAATCTACGAATAAAATTTCATTTAAAAAGTATAGAAATGCATACTGTTTTCATTTACTAATGATTTGTTTCTATTTTATTTTCCGTTATTAACAAGAACATTTCTCCGTAGGATTTTCACTTAATAACCAAGATATGCAGCTAAACCGGTGGAAGAGGGCAGCGCCAGTCGGACTGGTGTAATCAAGGCGAACCTCGATTAGCTCAATGCAACCAAGTTTGCCATATCTTGCCTGTCACAATGCCCTTTGAGCCGCAAGCGAGGCGCTTCTGGCCAAGTGTGTAGTCTTCTCCGTCGCGCAGAATTATCCACCAAAATCAAATTCATGTGAATGGCCTGGTCAGATTCATTGATTCACAATAATCTCCACGACTGCCTCCCAGGGGAGAGAAAAGGGAATAGGGAGAGATGATGACGATCCCGATGCTCGAATGCGAGTGAGTGCTGATAACAACAAAATTGCGGCTAGGCTGTTATCGGTGCCGAGCGTAGAACGGTCGCGCCGAGTTCAAATTGTGATCAAGGCTGTTACGTTCACTTTTACACTAGTATCCTTCGAGGTTCTATCTCTTCTGACTAAAACTATGGCTTATATAGTAAGATATACTGCACTCTGCATTCTTTGCCGGCACCCAATCTAATAGAAGTTCAATCCTCTATTCAGAACCATTGAACTTGATATGATAATGTTTTCCAGTGCAATAAAGCCTTATTTTTTTGTCATATCACTTCAGAACGCAGGTAACTATGCCTCTACTAAAATAACTTTTTGCATAACCTTGCAATTTTCATGAATCTCTGAAAAAGATAATGGAGTCGTTTTCTTCTCTACGATTTTGATTTCAGAGCAGTTCTAACATACAAGCTTAGAGAACCCAGTCTATTTTTATATTTAATCCATAGTGGAGAGAAAAAGAAATCTATTCATGCCTTTCCCAATGACATTTTTGAGAAGGTGAGCGTAAAAGATAAGCCGGGATTTTAACTCACTTCCACGATACCCGTTACGCTACCTCGTGTAGATATCTATAACAATGTCTTATGTTCGAAGTTACAGCAATATAAACGGGTATTATTAAAAGAATCAAAAACAAAATCTTGCAAGTATGGTCAGTGGGCACGAAAATAGGCACGAAAAAAAGGAGAAAAAGAAACAAAAGAGAAAGAGAGAGAGAGAGAGAGAGATTGAATGATTGATTAGTTTATTTACAGTTTATTAATCTTTTTAATGTTATTTAAAGCCCAAACATAGTTTGGGATTCTAAGATTTTTTGGAAATAATAAGGATTTTTTGATACAAGACCAACTATTTAACACGTAACTGGGGGGACAAGGAGTAGATTCATACGTTTCCCAAGGTTATTTGCACTTAAGTAAATGTAATGAACCCGACTGGAATTCGAACTCGGTTTTCCGATTTTCAATTCGGAGTCGTTATCCCTTGCACCAGCTGCACACCCAAGATTACAGCACCTGGTATTCCCGAGCGGTCACCTATCAACGTTGCTTAACTTCGGTCATTGAACGAAAACCGGTTTTTCAATTTCAATGTGATATGAACGTAAGCCGAGAAAGAAAGAAAGAAAAAAAGAAAGAAAGAAAAAAAAGAAAGAAACGGAATGAAATTGTTATCGCGCCTCAGTCGTCAAATAAAAGTTTATCCCATTGGTCTCTGTCTGTCTGTCTGTCTGTCTGTCTCTCTCTCTCTCTCTCTCTGTCTGTCTCTCTCTCTCTCTCTCTCTCTCTCTCTCTCTCTCTCTCTCTCCCATTTATAATACTTTTTCTCGCGCCTATTTTTCATACAAATGACTATAATTTTTTTTCTTTTTTCTTTTCTTTCACTTTTGTCATTTTTTTTTAATTTCGGAAATAAAATTTTATTCCCCTAATAAGATCTTTAAATTAAAATTATTTAAAAACAGACAAAAAAAATCCACAACTACTTTGTTTATTAACTGTTTAGAGATTTTTTTTTTATTACTTTTCAATTTTCAATGGCGATATATGATGAACGTCACGTTTTTCATATCATTTGAAACCCTTGTTTATATTGGGTTGTGTCTGGGACGCAACGCCCACCTTACATCTACCTGGCAGTTTTGAATGTCGCCGGCCTCATTTTCAGGTTAGACAACTGCATTTCTTGGCCGCGCTAGACAAATCACTATATCATAGGAGTGTCAATTTGTTCGCGTCCAGATTTTGCCTTGACACAAATTTATTCTTTTATGCATCATGTGACTAGAACTTCCCGTATCTCAAGATTGTCTAATTTCCACCCGCCTAACACTTTCTTTTTTCTTTTTCGTCTATCACTAGTTTCAAATATCTCTTCACCCTCTCTCCCCAGAAATGACTGCTAAGTAAGAAAATCTTTTCCCCAACACCAGCACTTAAACTTTTTTTGATGAAAAAGAAAATGTAATTAGGAACATATACGTACAAATAATTCACTGACCAGTCGAAATTTTGATAAGATGCTGTTTATGCAATCAAAAGATGATCAGAAGCTAAAATTTACACATTTAAAAATAAATACATTTAAATGGATAAAATAAAGAACGGAATAAATGAAAAACGTAAAAAATAAAAAGTACCCAGAAATGTAATTCAACAAAAGGATTCTAAGAGTTCCATACAGAGCAAGAAAGCAACAAGGAAGTCTTAAAGAAAATGATAACAGAAGAACACTTAGAATCAGGAAATTCCATTGACATAAGTAAGGAAGGCACAAGGGCATTTATTTGAGGACAATATAGGGGAAAACATCGTGCCACTAACCTGACGTGCTCGTTTGAATTGATAGCGGAACGAAGGGTAGGAGCTTTAACAAAAGGACAAAAACTGCTAAGAACTACACAAGATAGAAAGTTGTGGAGAGCCATGTTCGTCTATGTCATAAAGAGACACAAAACTTAGAAGAAGTCTGTTAAAGAGATATGTTATCTTGGCACTCCACAAATTTTATATTTTGTTTCTAATAGGTTACTCGCTGTTTCCATGCAAGTTTTTACTAACAAAAAGAAAAATATTGATGTTTTTACAAGCATAGAATCCACTTACGCCAGTTTGCTATGAAAATGTTTGACCCTTCTCTGAGTAGCCGAACTCGTACATTGCAGCTACAATGTACTATAAACACTTCAAAATGTGGACGATCATGGCCCTCAAAAACTTCCAAAACAAGGTAGTTCTAAGCAATGTTCTTGCCTCAGCTTTACCATTCACATCTATTCACAC
The DNA here is from genome assembly GCA_903632075.3 of Acanthosepion pharaonis. Classification (NCBI taxonomy): domain Eukaryota; kingdom Metazoa; phylum Mollusca; class Cephalopoda; order Sepiida; family Sepiidae; genus Acanthosepion; species Acanthosepion pharaonis. The sequence continues at coordinate 1,133,298 of CAHIKZ030000541.1, read as the reverse complement.
ATCTAATTAAGTTGTCCGCAGTTTAGCTCTAAGCCTCCTTCCCCCAATATATCATGTAAATTTTAAATTTTCCAAGCCGTCGTTGACACAAACTGTCTTCTTCTTCCCTTCCTGCCATCAATATGTCCGGGGTGTCTTGGATTCTTGAGCTCATTTCAATATGTGTCCCAGAAATCTCTACTCACTCTTTCTGATTTTAAGTAAAAGTGTTTCTCTAGAACTTCCTCGTTAGTCACTTGTTAATCTTATCAATTTGTAAAACTACATCGCTGTAACTTCAAGACTATTCATCTGTAAATGTCCAACATTGAATGCCATACATCAATATAGATACTACATACTGAGTCAGGAGATAGATACGATATATTGACTCAGAAGATAGTGTGGAGTTACTGTACTTACTTTCCTAAAAAAACGCCGCTAGAGGACGCTCCGTAAGGGAGTGACATCCTCTGTCATTTTCTTTCTTCTATTTCAACAAAGGGACGGTAAGATGTAGGTTGAACGTGGGGAAAAGCTCGCACGCGCGCCAGATCGTTTCCTATTGTCCTTAGACACGCTAGGATGTAGGTCTATCATGAAAACTAGACACGCTATGATGTAGACCTATCGTAAAAAAAAATAGTTGTGCCATAAACAATTTCGATTTGGGGACCCAACTGTAATGACGAATGTATCATTCTATCTATTAATCATACGTGGCAGTTAAGAATACATTTGTAGTACAATAACATACTTTAGATTTGCGCGGTAGTTTCAGCGTACACAGCTGATTAAAGAATAAATGTCTATTTCAATGGAATAATTGGAATTTTATTTATGTAGCATAATGTTATTTGGATGTAAGCAAGGAAAGACCGCTATGGTGACATTTAGAAAAATATGTAGGATTTATGATTACGAAGTCAAAACTGACTGGCAAGTATAAAATTGGTTTGCAAATTTTAGTTCTGTAGAAGCATTGTTGGAAGATGAACCCAGATCGTTCATAGGACTTTGATGATGAAGCTCTAATTTAAGTAATATTTTCTATTCCCATAACTTTCAATGATGGGTCACAAGTTTTCTCTTATATTAATGTCTTTGGGAGGCTGAGGGCCACCCCATTAATTTTGTTGTTTTAAAACGATAGGTAAATATCAGCTTTACAGAATTTGAAGGCATATTGTGTATCGCATAAATTTACGCGAGATTAACGTTTCTGCAGTGTTACTTGTACCAATCAAAGTACGTCTCGCTCAATGAAATAAATATTTTCATGAATCAGAAGGAAAACATACTTTACTGATTGTCCTCTTTCCAAAATGTCTTTTAACAATTACAGCTGATATACCGGGTGTAGCACCAAAAGTGTCCAAATTGTGTAACAACAAAATTGTCCATTTGATAGATTAAGCTTTGAACCGTTGTATCTTAGAAATAATTAAAAATATCTTTTTCTGAGGCATTTATAACATTATTGGACTCTATTATGAACAATAAGAATGTACAATTACTATCCACATTAAATCGATCATAAACGAGAATGACATATATATATATATATATATATATATATATATATATATATATATATATATATATATATATATATACAATAAACGTGCAATCAATTTACAAATTCATGAATTATTCACACAAAAAACAAATGCAAAGGTTAATGATTTAATTGGCGAGAAATCCATCGTCGCAAACAATTCAAATAATATACAAAAACCTCCGAATCCGTTATGAATGAAATGATCCTTGTTTCTATAAATTTCTGCCGTATTAGTTCTTATTTTTACTACAAGCTTTCGTCTGTTCCTATTCCATACCTGAAGATGTCTGTAGGAACATGAACGCACAACTGTAAAAAATTTAAAATCAAACTCAGCGTTGCTACTGCGCGCTCCAAAAACAATAACTCATTTCCAATAGCATTTTCGGATACAACAATACATATATTTTCGTTATCCTCTTATTACTAAGAGAAAAAACAAGAACAATATCTATTCCATACCTGAAGATGTCTGTAGGAACAGATGAAAGCTTGTAGTAAAAATAAGAACTAATACGGCAGAAATTTATAGGAACAAGCATCATTTCATTCATAACGGATTCGGAGGTTTTTGTATATTATTTGAATTGTTTGCGACGATGGATTTCTCGCCAATTAAATCATTAACCTTTGCATTTGTTTTTGTGTGAATAATTCATAAATATATATATATATATATATATATATATATATATATATATATATATATATATATATATATATTGTTCCAGGATCGTTTTCCAACTTATTCAAGATCATCTTAACCATCTCTAACCTTCTTTCTGCCCTGGAGTAAAATGTTACCTCATACATTTCACGTACGATTTCATTTTCAAGTCTTTTTTCAACGTTTTATGGAATGAGTTGGATCTTTTCTAATTGATCTCTTTACCTCTAAGCTGAAATGATGGCCCAGTTTTCTTCTCTGCTGCTTCCACTTTTTTTAAACTTATTCACCGTTCTCTCCATTGGTTCATGAATGGAATTTGAAGATGGAAGCCAGAGTATGAATATTGGTATCATTACTGAAAGCCTGAATGATTTTTTTCCTCTCATCATTGCTCATTTGGGAAGATAGTGGGGCTGACGTTTTTAACATGTTCTCTTTTTAGCTGAACAGCTCAAAGGGTTTTCAGTCATTCTTATGACACCTGGTTTCAAAATGGCTAAACGTCTTATCTGAAAACCGGGAAAAAAGAAAATTAGTTTAGTAGTTTTTTAGATATTAAACATTTCGTGCGATGGACAATTATGCTGTTACACGATTCGGGCAATTTTGCTGTTACACCCATTATATTGAAAAAGAAAGTGTCAATTTAAGCTAACACCAGCGGGATATTGGCTAGAATTAGAACTTTTTTCTATATATTTGCAGCATTTACCTTGAAATTCTTATTCTCCTGGTGTTCACTTCCATAAATAATGGATTTAAACTGAAGACAAGAGAAAACTTACCAGTTATTTCGTTTTTCTTCTTCTTCTTCTTCTTCTTCTTCTTCTTCTTCTTCTTCTTCTTTGTGCCATGTCCCGTCAGAGCGTGGGCAATCTTGGCTCTCCATGATTTTCAGTCTATTGTAACTTTGTCTGTTTTGCTATCTCTTCAAATACCAGTTCTACCAACCACATATACCATCTCGTTAGGTAGTTTCTGTGCTGCTTTCCACTGTCTCTGTTGCCATTAATACGTGCTGCGAGTGTCAAATTTTCTAAGCCCTCTTTTCTCACTATGTACCATAGAAGTTTCAGCTGTCTCTTCCTGATTTTAAGTATGAATGTCTTTTTTGCTTCTTTTCTTTTAAAACTTTGTCGTTGGTCACAGTTTTGAGTCCATGATGTCCTCATCATCATTCTGTGGAGCCATACTTTTGTTGACACATTTTTTTTTCCTCGGCTAGGAGATTGTCCAGCATTCAGTATCAATATAGAGGGACTTATATTACATGACAATTCAGAAATCTTTTCCTAGTTTCTTTTTTTTTATTATTATTATTTCATCACAACCAATGCAATAAAGCCACTAAGACGCAAGGAGTTACGTCGTTTGAAAAGTAAAAGAACATGAATTAAGAAGAGTGATGATAAAGATTGACACTGCATCTAAATTTGGGATCAAAGTTGACTGGAAAGCAAGAAGCTGGGCAAAAGTTTTACAAGTGAGAAGTACGAGAGAAGCAGCTGTTAGCATAGAACTTACGGTGACATCGAGCCTTATCAACATTAAAATGATGAGACCTTGTAATTAAGATTTCTTGTTTCTTAATACATTGTTTAGCTTTTGGTGGGCATTTTCTGCTATCCCAAATACGTCTTCACATTTAGGTGTTGCATTCCTCTTTTCTGTTTTAACACTTCCTAAAACATTTAAGTTTTTTATTTGTTTAATTTTGGTGTAATTAAGTTAGACTGACTTCAAAGTCTTTTGTCTTCACCTAAAGCTTAATCCTCTTAGAAACGGACGGTTATCAACCCGCTACAACCAGTTAGTTAAATAGCAGGATAGATGAGGCTATCCAGTTTCTATTGGCATCCAGTCGAGAAGAAAGTAAATTATGCTGAATTCAAAACCGTCCAGAAATCAATGGGAAAACGTTCCACTGTTTTCCGAAGAAAACATTACAAATCACAGATAATAAATTAAAGAAATCTATGGACAGCTATGATCACTTACGTTCTAAAGAGTAATGGCAGTTGTAATGCAAAGCCACCATTCAGCTTCAACCTGGTATAAATGCATGGCTATTTTTCTCCTAGAATTCCTACCGAAGATAAAGTGCCTATTCTACCCTACTTTTTCAGCCTTAGCCCGTGAAGAAAAGAAAAAGAGAAAGGTGTGGAATATTCATGTCTTTCCTAAGGGCCTTAATTTGAAGTGAACGTAAACAGCCTTGACCGCTATTTGAACTCCGCTCATCGATTGCATTTTCAATAGTGATATCTGTTTTGCTAGCCACACCTTTGTTTTACTTTCCTAATTACTCAGAATTTTGAAAAGTTTACATCAAATGTTCTTGTGCAAGTTCAAAAACTATTGAGTTATTAACAAATACAACATCGCTAATTAAATATTGATTTTCCGAAAGTGAAATTTCCACTTATTTGTATCAAAGATGTGTCTGTGTGTGTCTGTGTTTTGCAGGCCTCGGCCAATTAAACAGTCTTCCAGCACGCTACGCCGTAGGAAATCTCTTTTAAATGTAAGTGTCCTCGTGCTTCTAACATATTTTATTGCAAATGAGTGCTTTAGAAGCAATGAACAATTCTCAATGACCAAACTTCTGCCATTCTTAGCTAATGAAAAGAAACAAGAAAGAATAGTTCTGGCTACTTCATATAACTGGTCGATGGCCCTAATAAATCACTATTTATTAATTGAAACTTCGATTTCTAAATTTGTTACCAATATATATTCTCGACTTTGATTCTTTGTGACAATAAGAATTCTGCTATTGGTTGACTAAGGATTGAAAGACGTTAAAGAAAACAACACATTAGTCATTGATATGATTTATTTATTTTCTTTTTTAAAGAATTGATTTTCTGGTTTGCTTGTGCTTGTTGCAGAGATATGCAACAAAAACTATTCACGGAAAATCTCAAATGCAAATGCAACCATTCCTCACTTAACGTCTCGCCAGTTTAGCAGCAACGGATTTACGACCAGATATAAAATGTCATAAAATTAAAAAAATAATAAGCATCGAACTACTTTATATTGTACGTTCTACGAAAACTTTGTATCGTGACTGTTTTCTTTTTTAGTCAATATGAATCAAAATAAATAAAATCCAAAAAATTACTTGCAACGTATTTGAAGTAGACAAACCGATGTACTGAATAGAGAACTTATTTTTGAATTTGTTTCTTACGTTTACAATTGTTGTATAAGAGAAAGTGTCGTTGCCGACACTGTGCTTTGAAACTAGATCGCCAGTGAGCAACACGGGCGATTCCATTATTAAGTAGATCCCGTGATCGTAAAGGAAGTGAATAAATACAAAGTAGCGAGTTGACTAAGTGATCGCTTCTATCAACTATACGGATCACTGTTCACTCTTCTTGTCTATCCGCTATTGCGATATGTTCACTCTCTCTCTCTACTCATATACGGATTACGATTCTCTTCTGATCATTATACTATTTGGCGATTACTACTTGAACAAGTATTACTAGTACGGATATTATTTGAAGGCGTTACTATTAGTACCGGCGTCTACGAAGTCTCGAATATAACGAGCATTTTGTGACTTAGCAAAAGTGACAAGCGAAGCCGTCTAACATCACAAAACAATACTGCGTTAATTTCCGTCTACCCATGTTTTTGTTTTTTATCTGAGTGTCGGGATTCCAAACATTTACCAACAACACATCTTTTAAATGAAACATGGAAAAAGATTATTTTCTGAAGGAAAAGAAGACACAAAGATTAGTTGAAATAACATTTATATATTCTTTTCAGAAATATACAATAGAAATAAAATGTTCAATTTTCCTGGCAGTGAAATCTGTTTTATAAAGTAATTAAGCATTCTTAAAGCCGTGTGATATGTGTGCACAGACTTACTTTAAGACGATCAGTCTAATGCGTTTGTGAGTTCATAAACAAAAACTTAGTTGCTGGCTGCTGGCTAATCCCTTCTATTGTGTGCGTGGACAAGGCCTTATTTGCTGTCTTTGGGTACATATGTGAGGTTGCATGTGTGTGTACGCGCGTGTACATCAAACTGCCCCCCCCAAATTGGTTTTGATCTTCATGGAGAAGTATGCTTCTATTTTTATTTTTTTTTTATCCATAAGGGGATTCAAAATCTAATTTCAAATAAAGTCCGCAAATTCTGTTTCTTTATCTGTGAATTACCCTGTGTCGTAGCACACCTACGGATGATAATGGGTATATCACATAATCACATAAATACATTAGTAAATAATGTATGTTGGTCTGCAGTTGGAGATTCGTCTCCAGCTGTGCTGGTCAAACTCTCTGCATGTGGACAGAGGGGATCCCCAGAAGAAACTATGTCGAAGGGCAGAGTTTCATCTCGGAAAAACAGCTACCCGACCCCGTTTTATACGGGGTCTATGGGGATTTTTTGTCCGAGCGTACGGGCTCGGATATCCCTCATTAGATTCGGCCTTGTGCCACATCTTACCGCGTGGGGTGGTTTGTAGATATCCTGCAGTTGGAGATTCATTGTGGAATTCGACTCATTTCTAGCAGCTGACTACTACTTCTACACACCACTGGCGAATCTTATATACATTGTTCTTGTCCTAAGTATTATCGTTCATTACCAACCTTCGTGTGATTATTCTATTCAGTAACCTCCCCTAGGTTACAACACCATAATTTCTTTTGAAAGAAAGTGGTTTCCAGCTGTTTTCTCCACGGTTTTGAATTCAGCGCTTTCATTCTACTAGACTAGCTATCAACCAAGGCTAAATATATCTGGGAGAAGAAAATATGGATAAAAAAAACCTTTCTCGAGGGACTTAGGATCAAAGTTAAGTTCAAATTCCACCAAACCGGGAAATTTAACTTGGCTCGCCGAATCAACTTTCCGTGCTGATAACGGTTACACTACGCGAACATATCTAAATGAATACTAGTTGTTAAGTATTATAAAAGAAACTATGTTGGAACATTGAAAATATTGAAAGAAATGGACACTCTTAAAAATATGTAAACGTAATTTTCGTTTCCATTTTCCTTAAAGTGTCTTTGCACATTTGTTCTGTGTATGGTACTTTTTGTATTCTTCTATGAAAACCACATGTCTGTTGCTTCAATTTTCCTTTTCTTATGTGAGGAAAGTGTCAAATGTTTACTGCCTTAGTGAGGATACATATTAGCAGTTTACTAATCTTTTCTTTCTTTGTTTGCTTCATACAAATTACAGACAAAGATATATTCATATAAGTATCGTATGACATAGATTGCTAAAATGGGAGATGAAAACGGTCAACAACAATATTATTCTTCATGAATCATAAGTCAAAAGCTATCATATCATTTTTCCATTTATAGATTTTCTGGGTTTTTTTTTCTTTTGCCTTATATTAAAAATTACTTGTGACATTGAGAAAGATGCTATCATTATCAATCACAATGTTGCCACACAATACACCAAAAAACAGATACTAATCAAATGCTAACTACACGGAATGTGAGTGATTTACATCGGATACTCGTACAGTGTACGCATGCGCGTGTCGATGTGAGCGCATGCGCGTGTGTATATGTTTTGGTTTAAATGGCGTCAGACATGAAAGCGCGTACCAGAAAACAGATGAGATGAATATCATGAAAATAGACGAAAGATAGAACAAATAAAATAACATAAAAGTAAACCAAAAAAATATGAGACATCTTTGAATAAAGAATGATGAACATTTGATCGGTTTGTTCATTTGAGTGGAACATTTTATGCACTGGCCCGAAGCGCGAAACGTTCATCGGTTGAGCGAAGAAAGAAAATGTTCGATATATCGTGATAGTTCTGCCAATGATCAATGTGAAGGAATGCCCACAGTTCCAGACAGAAGCGAATGAATTGGAAGAGGAAGTCGGCGAGGAATTTGTTTTGCTATTTACCCTTTATGTCATCTAACAAGGCCAGCAAAATAAATAAGCACGTTTTATTTTATCTATGATCCCAGAGAGGATGGAGAAACTTCATTTGATAATAAACTTACTAGTATGTACACAGACACGCACATACATATGTACGTTGGTATATATATATATATATATATATATATATATATATATATATATATATATATATATTTCCAAAGAATTAGTAGACTTTATTTTTTAATCTGAAATATTTTTATTACTCTCAATCGTATTTTTTAGTGGATGCCCGTATTTGAGCAGACGATCCGTTATTTATTCTGTTTTGTCTTCTGGTTTAAGCGGAGCGTCCTCAAATATCCCCAAATATTACGGTTGGGAGTAATAAATAAACATATTTGTGAGTATATGTGCGCGCGCATGTGTGTTGTTTAAAATTTGATATTCATGCAGTGGTAGCCTGTAACTCAACTGCAGGCACACACACACACACACACACACACACACACACACACACACACACATATATATATATATATATATATATATATATACACATACACAGAGAGAGAGGGAGAGAGAGAGAGATTATATATATTTGGGAAGCAACCTTTCCTTCAAACATCTTTCATCGAATACAGCCGACAAGGAAGATTAAAGTAATTTTTAATTAAGTTTCTCCAGTATTTTATTTCCGTTTTCTATGAGTTAAGGAATATAAAATTTGTTAAAATTTGTTATTGTCCCAAGCGCTTTCTATTTCTATACACATTTTCAAGGGTGTTCTGTCTCGGGTGTTGTTATTTTTTCCTCGTATTTCGATTGCTACGTTGCAAATTATATTTGGGTTGTTTTGTTGTTTTTTAGGTGGGGATTAAAGGAGCGTTCATTCCAAGCTCTCACTTGCCAAGCGCGACTGGAATTCGCTTGAGCATCTTTCTAAATTTTTTTTTTATTTTAAAAAAATTTCAACGCTCCATTTCCATTATTAAATAATGTAAGATTGATTGTTTGATATGTAGGGCCGTTCGAATAGCAAGATGTTGGAAATTCTTAATAAATATTAATTCAATCTTCAATGTGGGCGGTATATACATATATATATATATATATATATATATATATATATAGAGAGAGAGAGAGAGAGAAAAAGGCGATACAAAGGTATACTTCTGAGATTAGCTAATGTAACTGTTTCATTAAATATAACGAGCAAAGAATATTGTGTACGTTTTTATTTCACTTTTTCTTATGAGCAGGAATTATTCTTTTTTTTTTTAAGGACTGTGTGCAGAAATTGTTCACAGTGTTTATTGTTCCGAACGCTTTTCGGTTAGTAGCGTAGCAATTTCCAAGCTGAGAGTTCATTTTCATTGTCACGAGCATTGCTAATATAGTTTTATTTTGTTGCTTGTACTGTGTTGTGCGAAAGGTATTTTTCTTGTAGTGATATAATTTTAGGGAGGTAGTTAATTTCCAAATATAGCAAGGGGATTTTGGATCCGTTCATGAGGTGCTATACAGAGAAGATCTATCTATCTATCTCTATCTCTCTCTCCTTCTCTCTCTCTCTCTCTCTCTCTCTCTATATATATATATATATATATATATATATATATATATATGGCATTTGATCTTCAATACTCTAGCAAAATAGCTCAACCACATGCTCTATTTGTCTAAAAGTTTTCAAAGCACATGCAGAACTGTTGAGTAAGGAAGAAGAATAAGAAGAGTGTAGTTAAAAAAAAATGTTAATCATTCCCATTCTACATGGTCACATCATTCCTTATTGAAAAGTTTCAACTATAACAGTATCAGATTAACACCCCCCACACATATATATATATATATATATATATATATATATATAATAATATAGCATAATATACTTTCTTAATATGTATATATAGAAAAAACAACTAAAAGTTGCAAATTAAAAAATAATAATGTTTTTTATGAAAGTATTTATTTATATTTGATATTTCAGATCGACCTCGATCTTTCTTCAGAGAAAGATGGAGGTCGATCTGAAATATCAAATATAAATAAGTTTCATAAAAACATTATTTTTTTTTTTAATTTGCAACTTTTTAGTTGTTTTTTCTATATATACATATTAAGAAAGTATACGTGGCTTCTCATTATGCTATATATATACATATAGGTACTTCCCAAAATCGTATTACCCCCGTTTAAAATCCATTTTAAAAATGAAAATTCTTTCCTGATTTCTTATTTTACTTTAATTTCAAGACAGTAGATTATATTTAATATTTCCAATAAGCAAAATAATTTATTGTATTTCAAACTGAATTGAAATTACTTTTCTAATTAACAGGAAAATCTAACAAATTTTCACTATGCCACATAATTTCCTTTATTAAATCATTTTTCGAAAATAAAATATACTTTTCTGCAACTTTAGAACTTGATTTAAATTTTAATTAATCTGAATTGAATCAAATATTACTTACTTTTAGTTTCAAATATCACAGATAAACTTTTTTAATACGGAGGTTTATGAGGTTTTAACAGTTCTATCGACAAACTGATTTTAACTAAGAAGTGCATAATTTGTTAATTTAACTAAGGGGTAAATAAACTAAACTTCTTTCTATTAATCATCTGAAAGATCCCTCTCTGGCTTCTATCAACATGGCGAAAAATGTGACTTGTTGTGCCTTCTTGGGCTAACGTTCTTATCTGACATCAAGTGGAAAGACTATATTATATCTACTGCTAGCCCAGCTGCTACAAATGTTGTTTCACTGTGTCGTGCGAAACTACTTTCCTCTCCAGAATTTATCTTGCATATCTGTAGGTACTACCATTCATCCATGGTTAGAATATTGCTGCCACATATGGCCTGGTGCCCTTGAGCTCCTTGATAATATCCAAAGAAGAATCAGAAATATTATTGGTCCTGATTTGGTTACTCGACTTCAGACACTTTCCCACAGTTGCCTCTCTGTGTCTTTTCATGGTAATTGTTCGAATGAGCTTTTCGCTATGGTACCTAGATATTTTTAATTTAAGCGCTGTACTAGACTGGCGTCGAGATCACATCCGGCTAGATGTAACCGTAAATTGTATGCTAACAGTTTCTTTTCTCGCATGTGAAAATCCCTTCCGTTCCCATGCTTTTCAGCCAACTTTAAACTGCAAAAATTTAAATGTAATGTCAATCGCTATCTACTGGTTACTCTTCTGGTTACTCTTTCCTCTTCTTGCTCCGTATTAATGTTTCTGTTTCTAATTCTTCCACACCCTGTAGCCCCTTCTATCTTAGTGGCTTTTTTATATAGATTAAAAAATAAATAAAAAAAATAACTGTAAAATCACTTGAAGAATATATCGCGGACCTTATATAATTTTTTAACTATCAACTAATGTTAAGAATGTAAGAAAACATTCTAAGCAATCTAATATTTTAATGAATTTTAGTACTTTGGCTTTATAACATTATTTATGAAGTCACTTGTTGAGGATATTTTTGAAAATTACAAATAAAATTTAAATTTACTCTAGTTACCGCTCTTAATTTTTAATAATGTCGTATATAGACATCCATATTTAATAAAGTCAATCCGTTTATACTCACATAAAATAAATTCAAAATTCTTTTTTAAAATACTGATGGTTATTGAATTGTAATGAGCTTTTCTATTTATGATCAGTAAATACAGTTTTCATTTGATAACAGTACCATTTGGCCTCTACATCTTAGTACAGAATATTAATAAGTTTAAAATTTTATAAATTATTCTAATTAATTTAAAAAGAAAATGATAACAGTTCTTGTAAAAATTCATTATTCATCGATTTTTTCTTGAGACAATTTTGTTAATAATATATTTTATTCATAAAAGCAATTAAAAGCTTTTCTAATGAAATAATTTCATAGTTTTATTCTATTTTATGTTTTTATTTTACGATTAGGGCAAATTTTCTGTAAGTGGGTGTCCTGTTTGAACAAAAAAAAAATTCATGATTTGAATTCTCCAAGCACTTATCTTTGTAACTAATATAAACATTAAGCGTTACAGAAAATAATTTCTGGAAATTCATAAAATTAAATGAGTTGGAACTAACAGATATAAAATACATTTTTGCAAAGATTTTTCTAAAAATCAAAGGTTTAAAAATAATTTCATTCATCTGTGAATAAGTGCTGAATGTTTCTTTATAATCTGACAATTATCTGATTTTTTTAAAGAATTTTCAAATCATTTGGGGTTTTCAATGCAAAAAGACGTTCAAATTTCCTATACTAATTAAAGATCCGGAGTTGACCCCAGAAAAACAGGATATTTAACCAAAATTCCCAAGGCTCTCAAAGTATATAGAAATAATTTTTACATTAAAAAATCCTTTGATCTTTAATCTTAATAATAACCAAAGATTTTGCCGATATTTCTTTTATTGTGTATTTTTCCTCATGTATCCACATTTTTAGCGAATTTTGACAGGTACCTATATATTATTATTATTATTATTATTATTATTATTACTATTACGAGAAAGACCCATGAAAATTTCACGTTTTTTCTATTTTAATACACTAATGAATCTTAATTCTTAAGTTAAGGAGTTCTACGGCAATAAAATGTCCGTAGAAATTCACTATCCCATTATTAAATATTTCAGCTTAACAACTTTCAGAAAATATTGCAATAAAAATTATAAATATGAAAATTGGTCGTTATTTTAAGAAGTGGGTACAAATGAAAAAAAAATAAAATTAACACCATTTTTCATCACACTGAAACAGACTTTAAACACTTCTATCTTACCTTTCTTTCTTTCTATCATTCATTTTATCACTGAATCCAAGTGGAGTCTTTGACATGTGTTTTGTTTATTAAAATGGAATAATCCATTATTTACGAGGTATTGGCAGATGTTAAAATCTTCTATCTTCTTTTCTTTCTTTCTTTCTTTCTTTCTTTCTTTCTTTCTTTCTTTATTTCTTTCTTTATTTCATTCCTCTTTCTTTCATTCATTCTTTCTTTCTTTGTTTCATTTATTTTCTCACTGAAACCAAGTAACTTTTGCCTCTTTCCACGCGATCAAAACGGAATAGTTCATTATTTATGAGGTATTGTCAGGACAACAGTTACTCGAATTGACGAACGACGAAACAAGCACAATTATAATAAGATTATTATTATAATTATTAAATAGTGTTATATTTAGCGGATATCCCAAATTTAAAATCTAAATTGATTATGCCTTTAAAATACATTTATTAGAAAATATATTCAGTTTAAATACAGAATAATTCACAAAATGACTTCAAAGGGCGACTATTTTCCTGATACCCAGGTGTTGATGCTAGACAGAAATGCAAATTAATTAGCCATCGCGATACAGATGTCCATATTAGTTTCATTGAAATTATATAGAGGAATACGTTCGCGTGTGCATATGTATATTTTATTTGAATGAGAAAATTAGAAATATTTCTACATAATTAAAAACAAATAATTTATTTCTTATTGAATAATTTCGAAAAAGTCAAATGAAATATTATAAGAGTTTTCTTATTTTATGGTTTTTCGTCAAGAAATTGGTTATGCTTTAGTCTTGATCGATTTGTGTCATTTTCCTCTGAATATACCTTTTCTTGACTTTATTTCTTTCTAAAAAACTTAACATATATTCGGATTAGCTTAATAATAAAGTAGATATCTCTATGCTGTCAAGTTATGGGTAACAATACATTTATATGAATACATTAATATTGAGATAGAATAGTTATGAACAGAATAATATTGAGATATTATAGATAGTATTAGACTAATAATGACATATAAGAAATATGAAGAAACTGATATTGAGATATGAAAATACTTACAGTTATATAATAGATATGAACAGATGAATATTAAGATATTATGGATATGAATAAATCTATAATGACACATGATATATATGAATAGAAATATAGTGGCATATGATAGATATGAACAGACTGATATTGAGATGTTATAGATATAATTAGACTTATAGTGACATGTCAGAGATATCAATTGATTGATATTGAGATATGATAATTATGGACAAACTGATGTTGAGATATGATATAAACAGACTAATATTGAGATACGAATAGACTTATCGTGATATAATGGATATGAACCGATAGATATTGAGATATTATAGATATGAATGAATTTATATTGAGATGATAGATATAGATAAACCTATAATGACAAATAATATATATGAATAGACTTATAGTGGCATATGATAGATATGAATAAACAGATATTGAAATATGATAGACATGAATAGACTGACATTATTAGATATAGAATGAAATAGTTATTGATATGATTCTAAAATTCTCTCACTGTCAATATTTTTATATTTTATATTATATTTACAGCTATACACACATGTAAGCAAAGTGCCAGTTTGATGGTGAAAGTGGTGATGAGATGGCTCTTTATGTTTTTATTTCTAATTCCATGGCAGGGTCGAGGAGGCTGAGTGCAAAAGAAATATATTCTTCCAATGTATTATCTTAAGTTTAGTGTAATTTTGTACGTATGTGCCTGAGTGTGTACTTATGTGGAAGAGACACATGTATATGAGTCACGCACAACACAGACGTGGGCATTTAGATTTCATACATGCAAACAAAGTCACGAACAGACAAAGAACCATCTCTTCATTTACAATATAGATTTTTACTTTTTTTATCTTTTAGCCATGAATATAACTGTAATTATTCTTACATCAAGCTTTTCATGATTTCAAATAAGTATGATGGTAATATAACAAAAATCAATGACATATATTTGAAGAAGTTAAAGCCAATATCAAGTGCGTTGTAGATTGCAAATTAACAATTTATTAACTGGATTAACAATTTATTTAGAATGACTTTTACATATCAGTATGTAAAATTGAAATAGTTCACCAAAGATATGACTCAAATTAAAATTTTCAACTTCCGTATAAAATCAAAGAAACAAATACAACTGATTTTATGTCATAACTGCATCTTTTAAGAAATATAAAATATATGAAAATAAATTAGAAATATGTTGTTCTCCTCATGAATGGATTTCGAAAGCTGCCAATTTCCGAGTAAAAGTAACTAAACATATGATTAGTATTAGTAGTAGTAATATTTTATTTCGTTTGAGTTCTGGTCTATAATCATTGCTTTCCGGCTCCCGACTAGAGACCTGGCATCAGAAATGACATTGTGACATTTTCCACTAAGCATTTTTTTTTAATAAGAAAAACAAAGATTACACACATTTTACATAGATAAAGCCCTTCATTATGAGTAGAATATTTTTGTATTTCTTTAAGGCTTTCAAAATGTCTATCGAAACTTTTTTTTCAATCAACCCGAGGGATCCAACTACAACTGGAACTGCTGATGCCCTCATGTGCCGCATTTTGAGATTACGATTTCAAAGCCTTTATATTTTAATAGTTTTTTGAAGATCTTCAAAGATACATTGCAGTCTGCAGGGACTGTTTTTGTCGTCTCTGATCATGATGTCTAGAAGATTAGCTTTAATTGTTCTGTCTGTGTGTATATTAAAGACCCCTTATTATTATTATTATTATTATTAGTAGTAGTAGTAGTAGTAGTAGTAGTATTTATAATAGTAGTAGTAGTAGTATTCTCTTCTACCGGACAGTTTTCCGTTTTCTACGGGATATCTTGCATTATGAGTGTTTTCCATCAAATTATTTGGTCTCAAATGAACTATTTTCAGAACCAAACAACGCAGACTTCTGAAGTGATGTGATACTAGGATTTACTTAATCTAAGTGTTAGGTTCGAGAGTATAGGCCAGGATTTACCAACCTGTGGGATATCGCCCACTGGCAAACAATTGCAACTCTTGGGTGGGCGATGAACAACTGAGCGGAAAATGGTGGACGATTTCCGTTCAAGATTTTGAGTATTAAAACGGTATTTCAACATATGCTACCTGAAAAAATACTCAAAGGAGATATGCATGTAACCTTATAAAAAAGCAGGAGACTAAGTGGGAATGAATCACATTATTAGATATGATATAAATATCCATAGAAACAAGGAATATTTTGGTATTTTCTATAGTTTTGCGAAGGGCCATTAAGATTCAAATGATTCTTCAGTATTAGATACAACAAAAATATTCGCTGAATTTTTATTAATTGCTAGCAGTTTATACAAAATTGTCTAATTTTTTGCCAACACTTTCTAATCTAAACTTAACCATAAAACTAAATTATATATACAGTTTTCAATGGTTATATTTGCTTTCGTTTTTACTTTAATAAGGTAGTAGCAGCAGTAATGGCCAGTGTTATTTGCTAACTCCCTTTGATATGTTTTACTACATCATAAAGTCATTTTTCGAACCAGTAACAAACTTTTACCAAACAATTTTGGTACTCTTTTGAATATTTTTTAGACAGGCAAACGATTGAAAATGGTTCCATGTGGAATTGAGCAATGACGTCAAAAAGGTTGGGAACCTCGGTTACAGACCCCAACGCTCCAATGATAACTGGACCAATAGAGACATGAAGATTCCGAATACTGGTAAACTCAATCCAAACGTCAGTGTATATTTTAAGCTTTACAATTTGATTGGTTTAGATATTATAATCACCAGGAACAGGACACATTGATGAGGAGTGATTATCTGGTTGTTTTTTATTTATTTATTTTTTTATTTTTAAATAACGGTGATGTCTCGTTGGGTGGCCTCAAGGGTGAGTTCTGTTTGAATATAGAAATCCGACAGGATCTTGACTTAGTCGTTTTTGATCACCTTCTCTGTTTTATGGCGATAGTGTTTCTATTCGACTTCAAGTTCTTACTCCCAACATTAGGTACCAGTGTAGATGGCAGGCCATTTTATCATGGCGGCACTTGTAATATATCTGTGTAATAATTCCACAAGCGATAAAGATGTGGGTGATATTATCCACCTCCGTGACACACAGGCAGCACTTCTGTACAGAATCAATATTCAGAACGTGGTCTTGGGCGGTTACAAGTAAGGTTTCAACATCGCGTTTCAACTCATCTTTCGTCAACCACGAATCTTTTATCATAAGGGTTTTTGTGTATCTCTTAAAATGTCCATGAAACGACAATACCACTTTTAGTTTTAACTTCGCTTTCAGTACCCTCTTCCTGTTTTCTTTCTTCTTGATGCTTTCTTTTACAAGGTTTTTGAGTTCTTCTACGTAATCTAACAGTGCCTCTTTACTGTTTACCAAGTACCAGTCCAACGACCTACGGTCACTCGCTTATACACTCTTCATTACAAATAAGTCATCTACCTCCTTATTTTCGTAGAATGTATAATCTTATCACATTTAACATGTGGTACAGATCGGCATACTCAAAAACAGGATTTCTGTCCAGTTTGTAATTTTTTCTTTGTCCATGCACCCATTCCTCCACTATAACTTGCCACAGATGCTTCAAATTCAGTTTTTAACACTGCACTAGGTAACCACTAATGGGTACGGAGTTTGTCTACATCAGCTTGTTTGGTATGGGCAGAGCATTAACCATAACGCTTATTCTTGCATTTATTTTTGCTTTCTTGGCTAACAATCTAACTATCTGCCTTCGGGCGGAGAGAAACCCGGACGAGGTTCCGCCGAAGGGCAGAGTCTCGTTCGCGGTGTTTGACTGCCCCTGAACCCGTTTATGCGCGTTCAAAGAGGGAATATTTTTGGCCGAGCCTACGTTAAACCCGGCCTTGTGCCACATGTAACCCTCGTGGGCGGGGAGCTAAATATCACTTTTGCTTTCTTTTTAGGTTCTTAACGCTGCTGTAGTTGTATTATGGTTTATTTACAATTCTTCACCCACTTGAAATTCCATTTTGAATGTGTTGACTTCCTTTATTACTAAATAGAGTTTCTTATTTCTTTCATGTTCTTTGAAACAGATCATCATCCAGTCTTCTGTAGTTTCCATCTATCATTGAACATCAATTATCAGGGTTTTATGAGACAGTTCTCGTTGAACACATCTTCTGGCTCCTTCGTGTCTGGGCACATACAGACCCCAATATCAGCCCTGGGATTATGCATGGAGAGGGAAGTGAGAAGCTTTCTTGTTTTGACATTCAATTAAAGATGTTGAAACTGTATTGCACAACAGGAACAGCCAGAATGTTTATGACTGATGTTCTCTTTTGTGAATACAAATCGGTATTTAACACCAGACGCACACTCCTGTAGTATTCTTTTATTCTTTTATAATTATTTCCTCCTTCATTTGGTATGTTGTATTCGATCTACTTTGCTCAATGCTAGGTACTTATAGGCTACTTCTTGTTCTAGTTCCTTAATCTTTGTGAAAAAATCTAGTCCTATTGAATATGTTACTGTAATTTTCCCTTTCTTGAATGTTACTTTTGCACATTCATCTAATCCGAAATACATACTGATGTCATCACTGAAGCATTTTTTACTGTTCATGCTAAAATGAGGTTAAGGACAGATGGAATAGAAGGACAACATGGAGTCTCCTTGAAAGATTCTTCATCGGGTATTCAAACAATTGAAAGTGACAGTATCTTTGGTGTGATTCAGTTACGATCTGTTTTTCCAAATTTTCATGATATATTTATGGAAATTTACTATCACCAAGGAGACTTTGTACACTTCCAAAGCCTTAAGAATCCAAGAGTGTGGAACAGTATCAAAGGCTTTACGGTGATTCAAGCTGTGCTGAGATTTCTACATTTTATCCTGCAATTTACCAGGATCATTTTATTTAGTAGTTGTTTATATTTGCAACTATACGAACCTTTTCGACATCTCTTCTGTTCCAGGGGAAGAATGTTGTTTTCATCGAGAAAAGAGTAAGTACAGTTTGTCAAGACAGACGTAATCGATTTATATGTGGCGGGCGGATATGTTATTGGCCTATAATTTTTGGGATTATCTACTTGATCCATTCTGGAATTTCATTGCGTTTATTAATTAGCATTGATAAAGTTTGCGCAAGAGTTTTATGGATTGAGAAAAGATGATAGGGCCTAAAGTTGGGTACTTTGTCATTTTCCTGGGGATTTCCGTTTTGGGAATTTTGCTAGAATTTACCCAATATTATTATTAGTTATATTTTTTCCATTTATCCACAGGTTTATTATTATTATTAGTAGTAGTAGTAGTAGTAGTAGTAGTACAATAAGAAAAACAATGCACAGATGGGATTACGTCGGTTAATTCCTAACGAGTAGTACGGGGTTTCGACAGAAAACAAAAATAAAACAAAATTCAAAAACTTTAAAAGTCCCCCACACGGCGAAAAAAAATGTATTTTTTATCATCTAACCAAGCTTTTAATCCAGTTGCCAAGGTATTGAAGTAAGTCGAGAAGAAAGTACTAAGCACCAATTACAAGAAGATAAAAGTCATGATTGTTAGTAAAGGAACAGTATGCAAATTACAAACATGAGAGATCAAAAACAAACAAGTACAATAATTTAAATATTTGAGAAGTGTTTTAACAGAGGATAGAAAGTGTCACAGTGAAATCTGAAGGCGCATTTGGATAGGAAAAGGTAACTTCCAAAAGCCAAGCAAAGTATTAAGAAATAGGAAAATTTTGTTAGAAAAGACTATTGAACTCTTACGTAAAATCAATCATTTTCTATGGCAGTGAATGTAGGACAATCTTCTCACAGATGAAGAAGAAGATTGTGGCAAAGATGTTTCTACACAAATATACTGAGAATACTATGGATCGAACATGTGAACAAGAACGAAGTTTTAGAAACAAAAAGATACATAATTATGATCAGGAAGAGACTGTTGAAATATCTATAATGGATAATTACTCACATGACAAATTGAAGGTAAGAGATAGAGGAAAACAACGCATAATCTACCTTACGAGTTAAAGCAAATAAATTGAGGAACAAGATTTAAGAGAAATAACAAATGAACAACATTTATTAAGAACTACAAAGAACAGGATATTGTGGAGAGACATGATCGTAAAAATTCCTGAAGTCTTGAGTAAGAAATTACTTGTGTACAGTCAGATAGTTCGTAAGGAAGACTGCATACCCGCATCTTTTTATTAACATGTCTGTCAGATTTTATTCATACGTAATATATAAAAGATGAGAAAAAGAAACAAAGATAGCCTGATTGTAGGTCGAATTTCATTCTAGTTGTTATGTAGGTAAAATATTCACAAGTCCTAGATTTCTGTCGACGGAATCGATCACATATGAACAATAGCTGAATAAGTGCCCTGGGGCAATAAAAATTTCCTCTTTCGTAGCTTTGAAGTAAAGAAAAAGACTATACTCTGCTTGCACATTTAGTTCCATTATAAAGATTAAGTATCTTTGACATATTTGCCGATCTCCTTTCTTGACTGTTTTATGGCACATTATTTTCATATTAAAATCCAAAGATTGAAATAATGCAGTCCAAATGTAACCAAATTAATTGTAAACCTCAAAATGTTTGAATATGATTCGGTAACAAAGAAAAATAATTGTCTATGTTTCTTAATTAAAGAATCATTATTTGAACTTAGATATTCAAAAATTGAAATGCATTGTCAATCGTTATCATCATCTTTTTAATTCATTTTATTGTTCTATCTCCCTAATAAGATTTTTCTCATATTCTCTTACACTCAGTAACCCCCTTGCGTCTTAGTGGTTTTATTACCTTGTTGGTTGAAATATTTAAAAAAACAAAATACTCTCTCTTTTTGTCTAAATTTCTAGATGAGAAATTATCATTAATATACACCTATATGTTTAGAGTATCCTCAGCTAGCATCACAACATTTCGGTTGTTATATCTACCGACCTACTTCCGGTCTCTGTTATACCTACCGACCTACTTCCGGTCTCTGTTATATTAGATAATCGTCCCGAAGTTTCATTAGCGAATTCTTTATTCAATCCAAGGGGATAGAGCGTTCTTATTCCACTGTCCATGCTAAAGGATATCTTACATCAAATAATTAATTTCACCCACTTTAATTCATCAGGCTACTTGCTCCTAGTTGTATTCGTTTAGTTTATTAAGTTAGCCACACGTTCATGAGTTTAATCCATAAGTCGATAGTGCAAAAAAGTCATCTAATCTGATTCCGTGGAAAAGTCAGGTAATCACACAAATGAATGGGAAGAATTAATTGAATGAATAAACTTGATGTACATCATTGTGGGTCAGAGAAGATCAAGTCGACATTCCACCTCTGCATCTGGAAAATTTCAGGAAGCTCGATTTCTTCGAGTCGCTGGGCTTTCCGGATAGGGTCATGCGCACAGCGTGCCATTTTACTTCTATACTAGTTTGGAAGCTGTAATGTTAATGCTTGCTATATATAAGAAAGAAAAATAAGAATGGTAACCTATGGTGCGTAATATCACTGCTGTCTGTCTGTTAATCCCGTTTGGCTATATATAAATGAATACATACTGCATCATTCTTTTTACTTCTGCAAAAAGGTTTTACCTATATATTATATTCGTGCAAAGGTTTTCAGTGACAATCAGTTTTTTTTTCATTTTCTCTTAAATTATAGCCATACAATAACTTAGAATATTGGCACCCTCTTTATATGTGACTTGCCATAGATTAAAACTTGATAAGTCATAAAGTAAAATCATTATTTATATATATATATATATATATATATATATATATATATATATATATATATATATATATATAGTATAGAATAGAAAATTAGGAGATCAGCCGATTCCGCTACCTTGGTTTCAACCTTTCGGTATCTTTAGGAGATTTCGGTTCATTGATTTACTAACGCTTTATTTATGAACGCTATACTTTTAACAACGGTACTAGTTATTTCAAAAGCACAATAAAAAGACAAAACACCAGCAATTTCAAAACTAAAATGTCGCATAACATCGGTAACAGTGAAATATGCAATTGTAGAAATAAAAATAGATGTCCATTAAATGGAGTTTGAAAAACTGAAGCAATAATTTAGAAAAAAGTAATAGATACAAATTGTCAAAAAATTATGCATCGGGTGTACTGAGGGTAACTTTAAAAAGAAGTTGTCTTTTACTCTGGAAAGCTTTAGAAATTCTATTAAACTAGCTAAGTATGTGTGGAAATTAAAGGAAAAAATAAAAAAGATCCGACTGTAAACTGTAAAATTTTCAAAAAAGAAAAACATTACAACAATCATAGCAGCATCTGGAATCTTTGTCAACAAAAAACATTAGCTATAATAATAACATTTCTAGACCCCAAAAAATTTGAATCAGAGAACGGAAATTATGACCCGTTGTATACATCCTAAAAAGTTCCTTTTGAATTCATATGAAGAGGAATGAAAAGGAAAGTATGTATATTTCATTTAATCCTCCACCGATACACTTTTGCCCCTGCACCTCCTCCTACTTTTCCACACATTCTACCACACTTCACATCGTGCGCTTATTCATTTATTTATTAAAAATGTAGAGTTCTTTTTTTTTTAAATAAAGCGTTAGAAAATCAATTGACTGATATATATATATATATATATATATATATATATATATATATATATATATATATATAAAGAACAGTAAGATATATAAGAACAGTAATATATATATATATATATATATATATATATATATATATATTTTATATATACATTTTATTATTGGCACGGTTTTATAAAAAGTAATTTCTGCGGGTATAATTAAATTTTCACATGGTGAAATATAAAGAAAAAAATCAGTATGTTCAAAAATTTAATGTGAATGCATGTTTTTCTCTAATTATTTAAATTTCATCCAAATAAGCAAATAAAAATGTTATAATAGGCAAAATAATTGGCATAATGACATATTTAAATACTTTGCAAAAATTCTTGTCCGATGCAATTCATTCAGATTAAATTTATTTAAATGGTTTTTGTGTTTTATTTATAATGTTAAAATTTAATTATACCCATAAAAACTTCTTTTTATTGCAATGTGCCAATAATTTTGATGATCATTATATATATATATATATATATATATATATATATATATATATAGGTTTGTATGTGCGCGCGTGTGTGTGTGCGCGTGTGTGTGTGTGTGTGTGCGCGCGTGTGTGTGCGCGCGTGTGTGTGTGCGCGGGTTTTGGGGTATGAGTAAGAATAGATGACAAAAATGATTATTCCACTCCACAATCTTAAATTGAAATTAGTTGCTTGGCTGGAACTACCCTGAAATAGAATGTCGTGAAATACGCGATGTCTCCACGTTAAATTTTCAATAAAATATTTATATCTAAATGTACTAATATGAGTCAAAGTTTTACTAAACTTATTAAAACTAAGTTGTCTATGTTACTATATAATTTAATGCAAACTTAAAATAATACTCAAAGAGAAATAAAGGTAAAAAGGCTCTTATTTAAATGTCAAATTTTTCATTAGAGATAGCCATGTTGAGCCGATATATCTTGTGGCGTAAAAGATGATGAAAGAGTCGTCATTCTCAGTTGTCTATTCTTCATAACTTGAAAATTGCCAAAAGCATTAGACTGTCTTTAAAAAGATACAAAATATAATAAATAAAACAAAATATCAGGTTCATATTCCTGTTTATATATATATATATATATATATATATATATATATATATATATATTGGCAAGAGAAAAAAACTATACCGACACGTTTTGTTCTGTGAGGGACTTTATCAAAGCAATGTAGGATTTATTATGCTGCACGTATATATGCACAGAGGCGAGAATGTCATTGGTTTATCAAGGTTTGTAAATTTCAATCGCCTGATGAACATTCATAAACGTTCTCAAATTGACAAGCCAGTGAAATCCTCGCCTCTGTGTATGTAAACGTGTGCAGCATAATCTTATATTGCACTCAGTGGACGTACGCGTAGGTTAACTATAGTTTTTCCTCTTGTCTCTTTTTATTCATTTTCCTCGTCATCAGATACACTCAATTTGAGAATATTTACAAACACGCGCGCGCACACACACACACACACACATATATATATATATATATATATATATATATATATATATATATATATATATCAGTCTGTTTATATTTATAAATAGACAGATACATAGATAGATACATAGATAGATAGATCTCTATATCTTATTTCGATTTATTTATTCAATCTGTCTGTCTAATAGATATAAACAGACTTAGATAGATAGATAGATAGATAGATAGATTAAGGAGACAGAAGAGTGTATTGAGAAACTTAAAAAAAACGCAGATGTTAAAAACTGATCAACGATCTTCTTTTCTTTTCAGTACGAAAGCGATAATAGTTCTCCACAACTTCCTTTTCCTTGTAACTCTTAAATAAATGTTGTCTATCTGTTATTTTTCCTAAACTTTGTTCCGCCATCCATTTACTCATGCTCACTAATCATGCTATGTGTGGTTTTCCTCTCTCTCTCTCTCTCTCTCTCTCTCTCTCTCTCTCTCTCCTTTAATCCTTCCTCTGAGTATCAAATTTTCCAATCCTTCTTTCCACATTTTTCCCTAAAAAAGGCAACTGTCTCTTCCTGATGTTAATTAGAAGTTTCCTTTTCTTTTTCTCGAAAACTTCGACGTTGCTCATATATCCGGTCCATGGTATCCTCAAAACCCTTCTGTAGAACCACACTTCAGTTGCTGCAAGTCTTTTCTTTATCTTTGAGGACATTGTCCAGGATTCACTGCTATAGAGGAGGACAGATATCACATAACAATTTAGTACTCTTCTTGTTTCTAGTGAAGTTTTTTATTTATTTCTTAGCACTCTTTTTAGCTTTTAGATCCAATATAGAAAGTCAAAATTTGTTCAAACATTTTTTCGCCTCTCTGCTTGTTATATTATTTCATTCTATATTGATAATACCAGAGCATTTTTATATAAAACAATATTTCAAACTTTCTGTCTAATTATATTGTCTGTTGTAGAATACATCACTTACTTAAAGATGAAGTATGTAATTTGATGTTTAATGCTCTAACCTATGATTACACGCTTATCAGTCCATACTGCCATAGCGTAAACACATAATAATGTTATCATGTAATTATGACTTCAAAGTTTTATTGTGTAAACAAAATAGACGTTCGATGTTCTTATAACGTCTGTCTGGTAGAGATTTGTCAGCAATGAAAAGTCTGTTTTAATATAATTGATTCTCTTTAATATATAAAATCAGTTTTCTTCACCAAACAAGCTTTCGTTTATGTTGATATAACCATTGTTCTTTTTTAAATCAAATTTTTGTCGCGCCAAAAAGAAAGGCTCTGAATTACTCAATTCACTCTCAATAGTATGGTGTCACATTAAATCCATAAATTAGGTGTATTTTTGTATATTATGCATATATTTTGCACCACCAAGAAAGTTGTTAACACTTTGCGGAAAATATATAGCTATTGAAATTGAAAATCTCAATAATTTGTAGAAAATACGTTCAAAATTGACAACTTGCTTCTCATCAGCCTTGCTTTGATCATCCGTTCCTTCCTAAATGTTTGGATTTCAACAGCTACGGAAGGCTATTAAAATCAAACGCCTAGGAAAACTAATGGAATGTATCTTCTTTCATCAGAACAATGCTTGGTTTCAATGGCTGGTGTGAGTGACTTTTAAACTGGTTTTATCCCACTCCATATTCTCCTTATTTAGTAGTTATTATGATGTAATATCTTCGCTTAATAATTTTTGACCAACAGAAAGAAAGCTTCTTCACCGATGAAATCCAAGCACGAAAACACCGATAGAAGATGTGTGTGAATCACAACTATGTTGAAAAAAACTCATCTAGTCACATTCCATGAGATAATCTTGTTCAACATATGACAATTTCAATCAACCCTCGTATATATATATATATATATATATATATATATATATATATATATATATATATAGCGTATAGGGGCAGCCGATCATTATTCAAACATATATAGTAAAAAATAACAGACACCTAATGTCTATTATGTTTTATCATGAGCCCTTCTAAGCGTCGTATAATGGCTTTAGTTTCAAGAGATAAAGGAAAATAAAACTGTCCAAAATTTGGGTATTTCTTTCTTATATTGGTCGTCGATATAAGCTTTCGGTTCAAATGAGCCATCATCATAATGGTTATATGGAAATATATATATATAATATATATATATATATATATATATATATATATATATATATATATATATATATATATATAAAGAAATATCTAAATGTTGGACAGTTTTTGTGATTACACGCTTAAACTCTGAAAATCGGTTACCTCCTAAATATCCTCATTTTGACTTTGACTGAGTTTTACGCCTGCGAGAAATCAGATGTGTTTGGTATTTACAACCATTCTTTTACAATGCATTTGTAAGTTATTGTAAGACAAGATGGTAACCATTTTCTCAAATAATTCCTATTTGTACATATTTTCTTTTGTTATATTTAACAATATATGTTTTAATATATATATATATATATATATATATATATATATATATATATATATATATATATATATATATATGACTTAACAAATTATTGATAAAATCGCCCCAAGTGACGAAAGAAAAAAATCCAATAAATCGAAAACCAAGGAAAAGTGAACATAAATTGAGAAGAAAAAAACAAACAACAGACCCCTACTTAAACATTAATATACAGGCCTCCATGTCTAAATAACCTAGAGAAAGTTCTAGGCTTAATTTTCATCAGCCTTACTCTGAAAATCGGTTACCTCCTAAATATCCTCATTTTGACTTTGACTGAGTTTTACGCCTGCGAGAAATCACATGTGTTTGGTATTTACAGCCATTCTTTTACAATGCATTTGTAAGTTATTGTAAGACAAAATGGTAACCATTTTCTCAAATAATTCCTATTTGTACTATATTTCATTCGGACATCAGCCCACATCTTTTTTGTTGTTATCACAACGTTTCGGCCGTTGTGCCCTCCGACTTTCATCGGGTATATATCGATACAGGGAATTCCAAACTGAACCCTTTATTTAATCTATGGGGAGGTAAACTTCTCGTTAAACTGCCCATATCTAGGGATATATCGCCTAGTTCTTAATTTTTTTATTACTAATTAGTTATTGCTCGCTCTGTTTCCACTACAGTACAGACTGTCCGACCCAGAGATTTATCTTAAAATCACTACATCCCGAATGTCACAAACCAACTAAAGGCAACTATAGCCACTAGGCTATTCGAAATAGCGACGTTCCTCGGGCGGAAAAAGATTTCAAACTGGAAAAGTCATCCGCCACAAGACTGGGTAAACGATTTTTAAATTCACTAGAGATGGAAAATGAATGACTGTGACGTTCCAATCCATTCATTGCGGCAGTATTCTATACATTTTGTCTAATCTCTAAATCATGGCAGAAACCCGAAGTACGTCATTGAGCGATAGCATGGGCCATCCATTTCCTACCATCTTTATCAACGGATCGTATATATACTTTCAGTTAAGGTCTGTGTCAAATTTAGGCCCAACTGAAGTTCAAAGCATAGAATCTCATTATGAATATAACCGTTCATCGTGATAAGAGAATATTTCTTCATCAGCGAGAAAATTTTCCGGCATTCACTTTCGTATAGGAGATTTATATATACAGTTAAGATATTAATTAAAATATTTGTACCCTTCAAATATTTAAGAGATAATAATGACCTTAAAAATTGTGAAATTATATTGTAAACAAAACTGTTTCTGAATGCAAATTTTGATTTAAAGAATTCACCTAATGACCAATTTACAATGTAAATTTTAATCTGAGTAGCTACATATTTTTCTTTAATCAAGTATCAGCTGGTAAAGATGGACACGTAATGTCGCATTGAAATAAAAATTTTGATTATAAAAGAACAGCCATTTTCTCTTCCACTCGTTGATATAATCGGTTGTCTGCTAAGTTACTGCCATTATTTTTATGTTTAACTTATGGAAAGTACTTTATATTAATAGACAAGTTCGTAAGAAATATACCGATTTCCTGACTGAAGTTACTAAAACTGTAGGGCGTTCAGGCGATTGTCCTAGCTATCATCCGGAAATCGGAGTTTATACACACGAATTTACATTGAGCAAATCGGAATAAAGCCTATTATCACATTGTGTCATTTTCTTGGGACTGCGAATATTCTAGGTGATATCTGTCTGAGGTCGTTTGACTTGATGAATAACACTTATAATATAACATTGTTTGATAAAAACAAACCATATGGTAGTATAAAGTATAAGATTACTTATGCCGTCAAATGCGGACTATATATATATATATATATATATATATATATATATATATATATATATATATATATATGTGCTAATACCCTTGAGAAGGCTATTAATCCTTTTCTTCTCCCTCCAGCTATGGGTAAATAGCAGGGCAGACTGAGTTCTATAGCCTTGGATGGCAAATGGTCTAGGAGAAGGACAACTCTGAATCCAAAACCTGTGGAAGGTTGTTTGGGGACCTTGTACACGTAGTGCACCAGGTCTCTGTATTCATCCCTTCACAATGTGTGGTTGGTTCTGCACAAAGCCTGAGCGATTTCTAATAAGTACCGCGCATATAATATATAAATAATTATACATATATATATTTATTTATATTTATATACACTTTTCACACACACACACACACATATATATATATATATATATATATATATATATATATATATATATATAATGAATTGATTCCGTAGTTTCACGCGTTAATATCCAGATATAACCGGAAGTTTTAATGTCAATTTTCACTGTATAATATTCACTCTATAGGATTAATATTCATTGGCTGAAGCTGCACTGAAAAATAAATATTTGTTTGATAAAATGTTTTTATCATTAAGCCACAGTTTTATATGCACCTAGATTTATGTGTCTATGTGCTTGAGGAAAAAAAAGAAAAGAAGAAAATAAAGAAACAGCAAAAAAGAAAAACGAATATTATAAATATAGGATAAAAAGAACATTACAAAATACGAGAGAAAAAGGCACGAAAGACCACCATTTTGTTTTCTTGATGCTTTCAGTCCTGTTTTATTCAATTTTCTTTTCGCCTTTCATGTAAAACCTTTCTTACGTAGAGAACTGAATTATACGTAAATGTGAGTTGCACACGAGCGACTTAAGTTTCCTTTTTCAAACGCTATTGTCTACAAGGTTTTGGTAGTTGAATTGTTTATGTTACGACTGCTTCATGACTTTCTGAAGCAACAGTAAATAACTATTTAGTTAAATCGAAAGATTTTATCTCACGCTATCATTCAACCTATATATAATATGTAGAACTCATGCATGCATCTCTCTCTCTCTCTCTCTCTCTATATATATATATATATATATATATATATATATATATATATATATATATATATATATATGATTTATTCGAAAATTACAACATAAATATGTTATAAAATCACTACAAAATAGCTATTTTATTTCAACACCTCTGGTGTCTTAATCAAGTGATGGTCTTGAGGTAGAATAAAGGGTTTTAAAAGTTTTAAATCGACCAAACACCCCTCAATAGGGGAAACGCTGACCAATCAAAATGCAAGTATGTGAGAATTAAAAAAACTTGACAACGGACCTTGGTTATAATAAATAATGTTGTTTATGTTAATTTGGACTAAAATAGAAATCTTTCTAATTAATATTAAATTTTACTATAAAATTGAAAATTAAAAATTACCAATTTTAAATCTAACCTGTATTAAGTTTAAAAAATTTAAAATTATTTAAAAAAAGAAATAGTGGAAAAAAAAACATTTATTTTGTTTTTTATTTTGTTTTAATTGAAAAGGCCAAAATTCAGTTCGAAGAAACGTTAAAATCTAATGTTGTGCTATGCTTAGTTACAGCTTAGATACATTTGAAATGATGATATGGGCAGGAGAGGGTGAAGTCTTGCAAAAGACAATACTTACACAATAAGATTATAATACACAAACACCTAGACATATTTAGATATATAAATACGTAAAAACACGAACGAAACATGAAATAAATGTCCACGACCCTTAAAGAAAAAACAGACATTATATGCATACAATGAAAGGTATATATATAAGCGATCATACATACATACATTAATAAAGACACACACATATACACTCCAACAAATATTCAAATTTGAAAGTTTTAGTTCGAGATTTTTTGGGTAAACTCAAAGAAGGATCTGTAATATAATCGATCCTAGCCAAGCATCCCAACTTCAGTCACTTTCTCACCGTCATCTTATAGCTTCTCTCGGTCCTTTTTACAAATATTTCCATGGCAACTGCTCTGACGAGCTTTTTTAGCTGGTGCCCCATCTACATGAATTTAATCATGTTACTATATTGGCAATTAGGTGCAACCATTTTTCTGTTGAAATAACTAAATGCAACCGCTATTTCTATTCCAAGAGTGTCTGTTCTCCCACTTCCCAGCTGTGGAACTTCCTTCCCTAATAACTACAATCTTCAACAATTTAAATGCAACGTTAATCATCATCTGTCTTGAACCCTGATTATTTTTTATCCTTTCCTCAATTTCCCTATTCTTTGTCTTCACTTTCTCTTTCACTTTCACTCCCTGTAACCGCTGCGTTTTAGTAGCATTACCGCCTTGATTGGGGTGAAATGATTAAAAAAGAAAAACGTCCTTTGAACTTTTACTGTCCTGTGTTATTAAAATTTCCTTATGAGAGCCAACGAGAATTCATCTCTAGTCCGCTTTTCTTTAAAGAACTTAATAACGTGAAACAAACACTTTTTAATAATGATTTTCCAAAAAGTTTAATATGGTTTTCCAAACCATCTTATGGAAAAACATATTAGAGGTTTTTTTTCTAAGGTAACCAATATCAACACTGAACACAGAAAAAGAAACAATAATATTAACATTTTCTACAAAAATTCACGCACACATTTCTTCTATATTATTGTGTTTGCCGGGGTTGGTCTCCCAAGATGAAACCTCATCCAACCACCATAAATGTCATCTTGGAGTGCGAATAGGACAAAAAAAGGTGTGAAATATTATGCCGAAAATGTACGAAATACGAAAAGCATGTGAACGGGAATTAATTTGTAACCATTTGCGAGGTCTTAGATACCATAACAACCAAGACAATTTCCCTGCTGTCTACCGATGTGAAAATGCGGAAATTGATTTGGGTCAACAAGGATATAATGGAGGAGGCTCTGAAGATTCAAAATATAGGGCCACAAATGCTGGCCAAGCGGTCTAATGCCATGTGTGACATTCTGCTGGTCTCCTAATTTTCAAATCCATCCGACTTCAAAAGGAATACATGGGTATCCGCATATTTTTCTAAATTTGGAATTGTCGAGGTGACAATGGACCGAAAGTTAATCTTGGGCATTCCGACACACACTGATGTTGGTGATTGTAACGATGCAGCGACCCCATGCTGGGCCAACACGCGATGCGAGTCACCACTCTTAGGCGTACCCTGGGAAGAAACCGACGTCACAACCGCAGACGGGATCATCAACGGAAACAGTAAGGACGGAGATATCTGACAGGACGACCGAGGGTCTCGGTGATTGGAGGGAGGTTGTGAGGATGGGGCCAAAGTCTACAACCCCTCCTGCTCAGACCGGGAAAAAGCTGCAACATCAGAAGAAATAGGACAGCAGGAATAGTGATCGCAGGAGGAGCTGTTTCATCAAAAGCAACAAGGGGCATCAGCAATAGCAGAGACAACTGAAGGGGCGGCGACCTCAGCATCAGAAACAACAGCGAAGTCGATCACCTGGGTGAGAAATGTGGACATGGGCTCTTAAGTGGCCCTCTATCCAGGTGGTCAGCTACCTGTATATAAAGGTAGAAGTTTCAATATAAATATGCTACATTGACCCATGTTTTACTGGTTATTCTATTCGGACCATAAAATAGTTTGTGGCCGGATGGTGTTAGACTTTAGGCCTAGACTGCCTCGACACAGAAAGTTCAACTTGTCCTTAAAAGAGACAGGCCTACCTAGGAAGGCACTAGAACGATAGGCTAGCGAGAGCTACCAGGGTCAGCTAGTTAGACATAGGTTAAGCAAGATGTCTAACGAAGCCATGAATATGGGCACAGAATTGCGCAAGGAGGAAATACGTCAAGTATCCGCTACATTCTTAAAGTCAACATTCCGGATGAACGCCACTTGCAGTCGACTAACGACATGTGTGAGACGTATCGACAACATTTTTGAAACCGATTTACAAAGGAGCCGGGTCTCTGCGATGATAAGTTTCGCAGTTATTTAGCTGAATTTTCTCGACTGAAGCGGCTGGCTGCGAGAGTGAGATCACAGAGGGTGAAGTCTACTTAGTATTAAAGAGGTTCGGCCGAGTCAACTTCCCGGAAAATTGATGGCCTGCCCTAAGAATTGTACATGAGGCTGTCGCACATGTTTGTTACGAATTTCTTCAACAACTGATTCCGGCAGGGGTCTGGCTATAATCAGATTTCCAGGGGTGTGATGAAACTGTTGAGAAAGGCCAAGAATGGTGGGGCATTTAGACGTTTACAGGCCCATAACTCTGATAAAAACAGAGTTAAAGATTTTGACCAAGATCTTGACAGGGTGTTAATAGTTAGTTGATAAGATTCTGTTCGGACCAGAACAGGCCTATGCTGTGAAGGGCCGAACAATTCAGTGCAACCTGCAGTTGATTCGCACGATCCTACAGGGTGAAAAAGATGACACTGGAGCCGCGATGGCTAATTTGGATCATTTCAATGCGTTTTATACGGTCGACTATCACTACCTGGCTGCTGTCCTCCAGTCCGCCGTATTCAAACTCGACTTCTGCAAGTGGATCAGCCTGCTGTATCGCTCCCCCACTGCAGATGAACGGGAAGCAGTCGGAGGGATATTGCTCTTTCACGGTCGGTTCGTTAGAGTTATCCGTTGTCGCCCTTATTTTAAGCTTTAGCGTTCGAGCTTCTTCGCCGGCTGAGTGACAGGGCATGCAGACCGGTACTATGTGGAATCGGTGTCCCAGATGAAGCTGGGGCTAAGGTTTCCGAGTACGCCGATGACGTATCCATTTTCATGTCGTGCCGCAGAAGGCACTTGAACGGTACGAGAAGATCTCGGGGACCAAAATTAACCGCATGAAGTCTTCCGACAAGTTGATGGTCCATATCGTTCCGGAACATCTTGTGCCCATTGATCTCGCATACACTTGCGATAATGTCGCCGCCATGTTCTGGGGTGAGACGGATGGTGTTTCTGACGCTGCTAGCCGTGACAAGGATAGTGGTATGGACGTCGCGGATGCAAGCAATCTTACGATTCGAACATTATTCTCCCCAGGATTTGGTTGGATTCTTTGTGCATCAGCTCAAGAGGGACATCAGAACTGACGAAAGATGGGTAAAAGCGACGTGTTAAGTTTCTGTGAACGGGGCTAGTCTTGATATTTTTAGACTTCTTTTGGCATAACCGGGTGTTTTCCTATTGGACCCATCCACTGATTAAGCTAGACACTTATATTAATCTAGTAAATTTTAGTAATTCTTGGTCCGGGTCTCTTTTGTTATGATACATGTAAAAATTCTCATCTCCCCAGTTTATTTTTGTGTCCACCCTCTTTTAATCTTGACTAGATCAGCCTTTGATAATTCTCCACTCCCTAATGTATTTTGTCTATTTCTTGTCCCCAACGTGTAAGCTTCATGATCCTGCTTTACGGAAGAATAGACTGTGCTCTCTTATTTTTCTGTGGGGTGGACGGATCCTACTAACATATTTTAATTTCGTTATTGGGTACAATAACGAAAATAACGATCAGTATAAAAATAAATAGACACATTATGTCTATAATATTCACTGAATCCCATATATATGTGTGTGTGTGTGTGTGAGAGAGAGAGAGAGAGAGAGTGTGTGTGTGTGTATACATGTGTGTGTGTATTCGCGAGCAAATCAGTATACTCGATGCAGTAAATTTTGCACAATAAACGTTTATCGTCCATTGGAATCTTTCTTGCCAGTGCATTTAATTCATTTGTGAATATTTTATATAAAAATGTAGCCACATCTGGCTCTTGATTTATTGATCCGACCATGTAGATACAAATATCTCTCTTGTAATACGATATTAAAGTATCAAATTTTTAAACGCCACGTCAAATATATAAGATTGTAGAAAATAATTTACGTAGCGAACTGAAGGTTTTAAACCCAAGATCTTTGCCGTGGAAGTGAAGTTGTGAATTGTATATTGTAAAGATTGATGAAACAAACGACACGGCTGGTAAGTAGATATGAAAGTTTTTCATGTTCAGTTTATTTTTTGTTATTGTTTTCAGGCTGTTGATCTGATTATTCAGTTGAAGATCGATCTCATGTTGCACATTGTTGAATGTTCTCTGACTATGAAATTTTGCAACGTTTCGTTTACATGCGAACAATCTTCCCTCTCTCTCTCTTTCTGCATTTGTATTTCTCAGCTGTCTATTCACACTCTCCTTATTTTTATAAATGATAAACGGGCGATATTCACTGGCTTCGTTGATTCCTCTAGAGATCTACAAGTAGAATACGACTTCTGTATTCGCTTTTCTTTTGAAACTAAACCTCATGCTTTTCTTTTTGCTTTTGAAACTATTGCTCGTATATATATATATATATATATATATATATATATATATATATATATATATACTTGTGTTCTCTGTTTTTTACAAACCTATTGTTCTATTCATTTAACAACTTACATATTTCATTATTCGATCAATCATCCAAACCAAGTGATGCGTCCTCCATATTTCTCTATATTCATTTATATCACAGTCTTTTTTTCTCGTATTTTATTTTTTAATCTTTTCCAATCTAATTCGTTTCAGTGCTATCTTGCTATTTTATACGTTGGATCATATTTTGGATCAGATCTAGAAAGATCTTTTTATTCCAAATCTGCCATCTTGTATCTTCAAAGAATCAATTTTAGTTTTATTTTAGTAAGAGTTCTTTCATAAGTGTGAATGTATTTTGCAAACAATCCAGCTCTTCGCACACTCTCTATAACTTTCTCTCTCTCTCCCTCTCTCCCTCTCCCTCTCCCCCTCTCTCTCTCTTTCTCTTCCTCTCCCTCTCCCGTTCTCTCTCCATCGGCCTCGTAGGTTTTATTCAATCCATTTATTCACATCTCTTCTCCGTATTTCCCACCTTCCGTTAGCGCTTTCATCTTTTCACTATTTCTGTCTTCTCTTCATCTTTTAATATCATTCATCACCCACTGTATTTTATTTTATGATCTTAAAACTGAAATACATTTTTATCAACTCGCTTTGTTCCTTCATTTTTGCCTTTTTTTCATTTTGTCTTATTTCTTTTCTCTTACTCATATTCAGCATTTTGTGTACATGTGTTTTCTTTCTTTAATATCGCTCTCTCTCTACACCCCCATATATATATATATATATATATATATATATATATATATATATATATATTGACCTCCAATCGGTTGTTAACTGGGGCAAGAATTGGATGGTCAACTTTAAC
Organism: Acanthosepion pharaonis; assembly: GCA_903632075.3. Classification (NCBI taxonomy): domain Eukaryota; kingdom Metazoa; phylum Mollusca; class Cephalopoda; order Sepiida; family Sepiidae; genus Acanthosepion; species Acanthosepion pharaonis. The sequence goes on along the minus strand of CAHIKZ030000541.1, from coordinate 1,097,659 downwards.
GCCTCAAAAACTAAACTACTCTCCATTAACCATCATAAAGATCCTTCCCTGCACCCCCTTGGAATGTCTGATAGTCAACTTCTTGAGAGCAACTCCTTGCGTCTGCTCGATCTCACGTTGACTGCTGACCTGAGATGGAACAAATACATTGAGTCAATTGCTTCTTCCACCGCCAGGAAAGTTGGCTCTCTGTGCCGCGCCAAGAATTTTTTCTCCCCGTAATCGGTACTTCAAATATACAAATCAACCATTCGCCCTTGCATGGAGTATTGCTCCTATATATGGTCTGGGGCACCTTCTGTTTACCTCGGAGTTCTTGACAAGATCCAGAGACGGATATGTAATGTAATCGGCCCTGATCTGGCATCTCGTCTATAGTCACTCTCTCACAGACGCGCCGTCGCCTCTCTCTGTCTTTTCTACAAATACTTTCATGGTAATTGCCCCGATGAGCTGCTTTCACTGGTTCCCAGACTCCATGAATTCAAGCGCCCTACGAGGCTGGCATCCCGCTCTCACCCTTACACTGTAGAAACTTTTAAATGTAGCCGTCTCTTCTACTCCAATAGCTTCATACCTCGCACCTCTCCCCTGTGGAACATCATTCTCAATTACTGTTTCCTTGTGAGCTACAATCTCCAACTATCCAAATGTAATGTCGATCGACAACTCCAGTTACCTTCATCTACCCACTATCCTTCTCCTCATCCTTTCTTCTATCACTCCTATCTGCTCTCGCTCCAAATCTTCTGCAACCCCCATGCATCCTAGTGGCTTCACGCCTTGCTTGGGGCGTAATGTTTAATATATATATATATATATATATATATATATATATATATATATATATATATAGTTTATAAAATTTAGGTAATCCGTATGGGGTAGACCTGAGGAGGATGATATCCAGAGAGCTCAATGTAAAATTCAGAGCAGATATGTTTGAATAAAAGACAGACCACGTTAAGATTCCATGTAATAAGTTATTTCACCATAACCCCTTTAACAGGGTTCTGGATCATCAGACTTTACTTCCAAAGGTTGAAATGAAAAATGAAAAGAAATTCACACGTTTTTTAAGGACTCCATCAAGTATACGCAAAGTTAACGAAGTGAGGAAGTGAGGTGGGAGAGAGGATATGAGTGTGTCATATGTATCATTTTCGTTTCCTATTTTAACCCCAGTGTGTCGGCTGGATGTTGCTCAAATTTAACGCGTCTCGTCTCTAGATAAAGGTTGTTAAGGGGTGAGCGATAAGGACTACATTAAAGGAAGACGTTACAACAACCTCAAATAAATTACACGACAGGTTTCATTCAAATTCTTAGACGCTGTCAGTTCGCGTTACTTTAACGTGCATATTTGGGAGGTTACGGTTTGATAAATATCTAAATTTTCAAACATATATATATATAGTATATTTGGGCAGCAATTCCTTTTTTATGCAATTTTATTTGAAAATGATCGACAAGTTGAAGCTGTTGAGTTTTTTATTTAATTTCTCACATGTTTGTTTAAATTATGTAAAAATTGTCCAAATGTTCTCCAAGTGCTTTTGGTTATACCTTTAGTCATTATCAAGGATGACTTTTATTTTACTTTTAACTGAATATATGAATTGTTTTATGTATGTATTTAGAGTTGTATAAATGTTTTATTTTCCAAACACGGTCCTCATAATTTAAAAACCTGAAACAAACGTTTGTTAATAACGGTTTTCCAAACCATCTTATAGATTACCATATTGGACTTATTCTTTATAAGATAACTAATAAATAAACTCAACACACAGAAAAATAATAACATTACCATTTCCTACAAAAATCAAATTATAAGTAAGATGAATCTTCACATAGAAAGATCATTAAGAAATATACAACTCCAGTCAACAAAAACAAGAAAATTTAATTATTTATTATAAAATAATTAAAACCTCTAACCTCACCGGGAAAAGTAATAATTCAGCTGCAAGATCTAAATGACAGAGAACCAATATTATTTATGTATTTACATGTCCCTTAAGGAGTTGTGCTACTGATCAATCCAAATTTGTAAATAATTATATTGGATATACTACAACATGCCTAACAAGAAGACTCATGAAGAATCTGGACATAACTCAATTAGGTCTCATTTAAATACATATGGAGACCTACTAAACTCTATCCGCAATATATTCATCGATAATACAAAAATAATAGCCTCATACACACGTAAAAAAAAGATTAAAAATAACGAAAGATTTATTAATAAAAAAAATGGCAACACTCAATTATATCAAATTTGAACACAGCTAAAATGTGCTGACCGTGTTTGGAAAATAAAAATCACACACACACACATATTTGTGTGTGTGTGTGTCTGTGTGTGTTTGCTTCATTGCTGATGATTGACAAGGCACTGCTATTAAGCTTTTTATCATATTTTTCATAAATTATAATAAAAAGCTTAATTTGCAACGCCTTTTCTGTCTCGCTACGTTAAACCTGTATAAAACATGAACTGCTGACCAAATATATCATATATATATATATATATATATATATATATATATATATATATATATATATATATATATATAGTTGTTGCTCAACTTGTGATATGACCGTAAGCAATAGATAGATAGATAGATAGATAGATAGATAGATAGATAGATAGATAAAAATAATTCTAGATAGATAAATGGTTTACAATGACCTTAGGTAGATGAATAAGTTAAAATAACCATAGATAGATAGATAGAAAAAATAATTTTAGATAGATATATGGCTTGCAACGATTTAAAATAACCATAGATAGATAGATAGATAGAAATAACAGTAGATCGATAGATAGATAGATAGATAGAAAGAAAGAAAGAAAGAAAGAAAGAACCATAGGTTCATAGAGATTTTCTCTCATCTACTTTATACTGAAATTGTTGCCATCGTATATATATATATATATATATATATATATATCCAATGTATATTTTGCATGTGTATGTGGGTGTGTCTCTGTGGATGAGTGCATTTTACTTTAAAGTGTTTTGCATGAAATTACAGCAAGATTACTCTTCTGTATTTTGTCTTTTCTCCACATGTCTTTATGCGTGCGATCACGTATACATTTGCTTCAGATTGTGGTTACAGTAGTGCAACTTCCTCGTAAGTCAATATTTCTTTTCCTGTTGAGAGACGCGCTACATCGTGCAGTATGTTTGAGTGCACACACTATGTAAATGCATGAATTGATACAATCAGAAAGCGAAAAGATCCATAAACGAAGAATTATATCGGGTTCTTCAGTACATTCGTTGGGATTTATTTGACTTCATCATGATCTGTTTGAAAAACACAGAAGATAATTACTTTTGAAACATTGTTTGAGGAATTTTCAACGATGAATCTGACATATAATTCGGTGCCATTTAAGACATACATCAATGGCAGTCCACGAAGAGAAACACTCAGTCTATTAATATATATATATATATATATATATATATATATATATATATATATATATATATATATATATTTATTATTTACATTATTCGGACTATTGTCCTCATCTTTGTCGCCATATTTATCACAACGTTTCGGCCGTTGGTTGGAATTTCGAACTGAACCCTTTATTTCGCTCACTGGAGTAGACTGTTCTAGTTCCACGTGCCATGTTTGATGGATGCCAGTTATCAGTTATCTCCTGTTAATTTCCCTCTGTCACGTGTAACTAGAACAGTCTACCCCTGTGAGTGAAATAAAGTCCGAATAATATAAATAATGTACATAATACCTCGTCTCAGAAAAAATATAGACAGCTATATATATATATATATATATATATATATATATATATATATGGTTAGATAGATGTGAGATTGTGACCCTGGGTTTCACGCTTTAGCGATCGTCAGACAAACTGTTAAATGTTAAAATGTTAGCTCTATCTCTGATATTGAGCGCTTTCTAATAAGTACCGCGCCTATAATATATAAATAATTATACATATATATATTTATTTATATTTATATACACACACTTTTCACATATATATATATATATATATATATATATATATATATATATATATATATATATAAGATAATGATATAAATTTAAATGGCTCTTACAACATTTCACCATTCTTGACAGATATTCTGTTATCACAGTGTGGGATATCTACTAAAAAAAAGTGATGGTTAGATTAAAAAAATTCGTCAGGCATGTTACAAGGCAACGTATTTGCAAGGTTATCTTGTAACTTTGCGGTTACATATTGGTAAATCTACGAAAACATTTTGCAACCCTAGTATAAGTTTTGCAAAAATATGAGTATAAGTTTGTTGTAGCAATATCATGGGTAGAAGGAGAGACAGACACGTGATATACCCAGAAATTACCCATCCATTTTTAATATCTTGCGAACCGGTTGCTGTAACTTGGCAATGTATCAGTGAGGAGCTAACTGACACATGTATGAATAGACACAATCTTTTACGTTTGGTAATTGAAGGCTAACTGCGTGAGCTTCTGTGTTGTAAAACTGTTGTGTCCATAATGGATAAGCATCAGATTTTGTCAGAACTATTCCGGTGATTAGCCATGATTTCATGGAGGATTCTATGAACGAAAGACACATGAGAAGTGATGCTTAAATTAGTGTGTTAGGTACGAACAAGCTTAATCTGAAGGGGATTAAAATGATATTGTTGATTACCTTTTTCATTAATCCTAAATAACCCCTTATATAATAAATATACTGTAGATATTATAAAGTCTGTAACAGCAGTGTGTATTTTTAATCATTTCACACCAATCAAGGTGATAATGCCACTAAGACACTGGGGGTTACTGAGAGTAAAAGAGAATGAAAAACTACTTAGGAGAAAGGATAATAAAAGTACATAATTCAGAAAAACAGATTGACGTTGCATTTAAATTTTTGAAGATTGTAGGTGACAAGGACGCAAAAAATCGAAAGTGAGTTCCACAGGCGAGAAGTGCGAGAAAAGAAAGTATTAGAATGGAATATACGATGGTATCTAGCACGTTCAACAGTAAAAATGTGGGACCTAGTTGCCAATCTAGTACGATGCTTATATCCATGTAGTCAAGGCACCATGGAAAAAAGTCATCAGAACAATTGCCATGAATATATTTGTATAAAAGACTGGGAGAAGCTATGCCACGGCGGTGAGAAAGTGACTGAAGTCGAGATGCCAGGTCAGGATCGATTACATTACAGACCCTTCTTTTTAATTTTGTCAGGAATCTTGAGATATAGTAGGGGCACCAGACCAGATATGGGAACAATATTCAATACATGGGCGAATGATAGATTTAGAAATGTGCAAGAGGGATTCTAATGAGGAAAGTGTCTTGCATCAAATTTCCTAGCAGTAGATCTAGCAATTGATTCAATATAATCACTCCACTTCTATTGATTCATTGAAAGAACCTTTACAAATTAAATTTGAAATAAGAAACATTTTTTTTTATGTATATCATTTAAATGGCTTGATATCTGAGATTGAACTGAAAACTGTTAATTAACTAAACTATGGTAGTCTTTGTTTAATATATTACTAACGTTCCACTTTCAAAAAGTTATATAGCAGTAGTTTCCGTGTAAGTAAGTAAGATTGATTACCATGAAGTAAAAGGTAAGAACACTTGTCATGAAATGTTTTTTTGTGATATATAAGAAGATTGATTGTCATGAAGAAAGATTTATTGTTAGAAAGTGGGAAGTAAAACTGCTTTTCATACATTAAGAAATAAAATTGCTCTGGAAGAAAGAAGACGTAAGATAGTTTGAAGAAGCATATTTTTCTTGTCATGACGTAAGTAAGATTGATTGCCATGAAATAAGAAGTAAGATAACTTGTCATGATATATGAAGCAAGATTACTTTTCGTGAATTAAGAATTAAGATTGCTTATCATGAAGCAAGAAGATTGCTTGTCAGGAAATAAGAAATAAGATTGCTTGTCATGATATACGAAATGGAATTGTTTGTCCTGAAGTAAAAGTTAAGACTGCTTATGAAATATGAATTGATTGCAGCTGTGAAGTAAGAAATAAGATCGCTTGTCATAAAATAAGAAGTAATTAAGATTGTCATGAAGTATAATTTCTTGTCGTGAATTAAGATTGCTTGTCAGTAAATAATAAATAAGATTGTTTGTCGTGGTACTCCATGATTGCTTGTCATAAAGTAAGCATTAAAATTGCTTGTCATAAAGTAAGAATTAAGATTGTCTGCTGTGAAGTATGAAGTAAGCTTGATTTCGATAAAATAAGAATTGGAATTGCTTATCATGAATTAAGAAGATTCCTTCTCTAAGTATTAAAATTACTTGTCATGAAGTAAGAATTAAGATTATTTACCTTGGATAAATAAGTAAAAATTCTTGTCCAGAATCATAAGTTAAATTGCTTGGGTTGAAGTAAGATTATCATTAACATCTTAGTACTTCTGTACTCATTGCGGACACTAAATACTTAATCTTACTTATTATAAAACGCAGATTGTGTGTGTGTGTGTGTGTGTGTGTGTGTGTGTGTGTGTGTAACGTTTATATATTGGATCGAATTTCTTACATTTTTCAACCGGTTTCAACAAAACTTCACAGGACTACATGAAATTAACTTGTGGTGGTTCTAACAGCGCCCAAAATGGGAAAAATATAATTGTTTTTGCACAAAATCAATTTGAAAACACGATTAAGAGACATCGTGAAAATGGAAGGAGGACAACTCACATCGGATTTCCTATATTTTTCAGCCGATAAAACAAAACTTCACTTTTGGGGGGGTGCAGGTACTGTTTCTTATTCTCTTGCACACATTTTATTTATTTTTAACATTCAAAATGTTTTAAAAATTCCATTTACAAGACAATTATTTATAATAAAATTCTATTCAATTGGGAGACTCATAACGATTGAAAACAATGTTTTTGTTTGAGTTTGGGTTTGACCAATTCGTAAAAAATAAAAAAAAAATAATAAAAATTAAGACATGCGTGTCTGTCAACCTTAAACAATAATCTAACGATCTCTACTGATTGTACGAATACAAACATCGGAATAAATTCTTTATCTTTAGGAAAGATAATGAAATCTAAACATACACAAGTCCTAACTAAAATTAATAACCGGAACGGGAAACTACTTTAAATACACTTGGTGTCCAATTTTTTTACTGTATTCAATAAGTAAAAATCATAAATTGTAAAACATTATTATTACAGAAAGGCTACTAAATGAATAAGATTTGTTAGATCATAATTAATAAACTCAAATAAAGTTAATATTTTTTGTATTAGAAACAACGAGTGGAAAATGTATTCAAATCAGAAGTCTAATTAAGAATCACCACAAGCAAAATATGCAATTTTTTTACTGTATTCAATAAGTAAAAATCATAAATTGTAAAACTAAAAGATTACAGAAAGGCTACCTACATTTTTCAACCGATTTCAACATAACTTCACTTTTTTTTGTCATGTAATGTTTCTTATTGTCTTTTCACTTTTTCTTTTTATTTTTACATTCAGAATGCTTTAAAAATTCCATTTTCAAGACAATTGTTTATAAAATTATTCTATTTAATCGGGAGACTCATAACGATTGAAAACAATGTTTTTGTTTGAGTTTGGGTTTGACCAATTCGTAAAAATAACAAAAAAACAAAAAAAAAACTAAATAAGACATGCGTGTCCGTCAACCTTAAACAGTAATCTTTGTCAATTTTTATCTTTCAGTCTTTACGATGGTCGATACTTGATCTATCTCTTACTGTTATATACCCGGGCAACGCCGGGCTCTACTGCTAGTTTAACATATATTTTGTAGAAAAACGCATAGCATTTTTTTAAGCATTTCACTCCAAGCAAAGTGAGAGTGCCACTAGCACGCAAGTAGTTACAGAGAGTGGAAGCAAGAGTAATGAGGCGTGATAGAGGAAAGAATGAAGAGAAGGAATAGATCAAGGCATCTGGATATGTCGATTGTCATTGCATTTGAATAGCTGGAGATTGTTGCTCTCAGGGAAGCAAGTAAGAGGAAGGGAGTTCCACAGACGGGAAGTGCGAGAGAAGAAGCTCTTGGGGTAGAATAGACGGCTACATTTAACCGTTTCGATGGTGAAAGGGTGGGACTGAAATGCCAACCTAGTAGCACGTTTAAATTCATGCAGTTTGGGAACTAGCGAAAATAGATCGTCGGAGCAGTTACCGTGAAAGTATTTGTAGAAAAGACAGATGTAGAAACGACGGCACGTCTGTGAGAGAGCGACTGTAAATGAGATGCCAGGTCAGGGCCAATCATATTGCATATCCGTCTCTTGTATGATATTTGAGAGCTCCTTCTCACAATCTATTTTCTGGTTTTCTGTTTTAAACTTTTCATTTATTTTACATTGAACGCCCTGTTTGTCATAACTTTATTTAGCCTTATTCTACTTCTTACTTTTGTTTCAATCTGTTTGTTGCCACATTGTTTTTCTCTCTTTTTTTTTCAATTTTTCATTCTTTCTTCTTTTCTCTTTCTACTGTCCCTGCATCATAAACACATGCAATGATCGAAGTAAAGTGAAAGCGAGGAAATGCTTTCGAGTGTACATGTGAGTGCGTATGTCTGTGTGTACATGAGTGTGTACGCATGTGTGTGTGTGTGTACATGCTAGTGAATATGGATGTGTGTTCATAAACCGTAAAGAAGAATGTGACACTAAGTGTGTCCGTTTGACGTTAACTGTATGCAGTTGGTCACACATATGAAGTCACGTGGTAGGTTTGCGTGCTAAAATGTCCAGATATCATTATTGAATTCCCTCAGGTTTTTCGCTTGGTGGCATGAGATGCAAATGGAAACAATCTAACCAAAGGTCATCAGAGTCCAATTTATAAAACCTCATATTTTCCTTTATTCCTTTGCAGCTGCTTTGAATTGCAATAGTTGAAGGTCGAGCCGAGAAAGGTATGAAGAAGATTGAAGAGAAAGAATAATCGACGATGAATACAAACAAGCTAACAAAAATAAAACATTGTTATTGTTGGTAATGACAATATTAGACGTTACCTTATGTGGTAACGGGTATCAAATAATCTAACCTAGAAGAACTTTAGGTGTACGCTGTATGGACGCCATACTATGGGCTAACGATATAATCTGGGCCCATACAACGGTAAAAAGTAATCAAAATAAATGGTAATTGTAATAGCCATTTCCTTATATAGAAAAAAAGAAATCGGGAATTCATTGACTGAAAAGCCACTTCTACTGTTGGTTGAAATTAATTAAATCTTTCTATTGAAAAATCTTTTCAGAAAAATAGGTTTCTCAACTTCACTAATTGCTATCGCTCTTTCCAGTATGGAGCGCATCTTCGTAATCTTATTTTTCAAAGTAGTGTGGAACGATAATATCTTATGTTTTATGTTTTTAACTTACATATGCTATCTATTTTAGTGGTTGCTGATGTTGGAAACTCTCAAGTGATGCGTTTTTTTTTCTATTTGATACAGGTCTTTGTGATTCTGTAGCGCCAGTCTACATGGTTCGAAGAAGAATGGTTCTCACTATGACTTACATGCTTCATTCACCGGAAGTCATTTTTAGTCAGTAAGCTGACAGTATATCGATAGATAGATAGATAGATAGATAGATAGATGTCATCAGATTTTAACAGCCAACTAGATGTTCAGACAAAGGATGTTTCTCAGAACAGCTCCCCAAAAACGTGAACCTTGCATCCTCGTCTGCAATATGTGAGAGACTCACCACAGGCCGTTGTGATGACATATGATATTATTATTATTAATATCATATATATATATATATATATATATATATATAGAGAGAGAGAGAGAGAGAGAGAGAGATACTATTACTTCAAATGTCTTATTTCGTGGATGCTCGTATTTTATTTCATCTACTGTCTAACATACTCAAAAAAATCTTAATAATGAAGATGTTTCCTGTGGTAGGATTCGAACCTGTGTCTCTCTTTGCAAGAGAAGCCACCGGTTGATCAGTGATGCTTTTAACGCTCGGCGACGAATAGCGTAAAAATAAAGAAAGCTTCTATTTTATCTTTAAAGAATACTTGTTCAGATTTTCTCGACTGTCATATCTGCTCAGTTTCGTATCCGAAACATCAAGGAAGCAATTTATAAAGAATTAATGAATCTTACCCTTTTAATCCGAAATATATATTTTTTTTTTACTTCAGACATTATTTTTAGGAACCAAACCCTTTTCATTTTTTTTTCAATCATGGAAATCTCTTCCATAGCCGTAACTGATGGTAATCTTTCTTTAGAATGTCTTCAAATATACTGTTTTATTAGTTTCACTGTTTAAGAAAATGAATGAAGACTTATAGCAACTCAAACACGTGTACCGACTAAAGATAACATTTATAGTAAGAAGCAATAATTACGGATAAGAAAACACTCAAAAAATTAGCTTTCTTTTGTGATGTTTATTTAAATTGGTAGTTTAAGTGTTTTTGTCTTTAGTTAATGAATATACATTTCTGTATTTTCTGTCTGTTCATAATACCAATGCGAGTTTCTTCAAATATGTTTTGCTGATCAATTCACATACTTATTACTCTTTTAACATTTTTCAAATCATTTTTTGAGATATTCTTAAAGCCAATAATAAATATTCTTATTTTGACAATGTTTCATTTTTTTTCTTTATTGTCCTATGATCTCTGTTCAACTTTTTTCGCAGTTGTGTGTTTTTACAACAATATTTATATTTCTGAAATGAAAAATAAATGTCAAAAAATATAATAATACATAAATACATATATTCAGCTTCAGGAAAAGTCTGGTGTGCTTCATAAAAACTCACATTATCAAAATATTTCAAATATTTATAATAAAAACGGATAATGTATCCTGAGATTCACATGGTAGGTCTATCATATCAATATATGTATATCCTGAAAGTTTTACGAATAATTACTTGCTTACTAGCAATTTTATTATGTGGGTTTTTCTATTGACTGCTTCCTGAAATATCATCATCATTGTCATCATCATCATTCTAATGATTAGTTATAGTCGTCTGGTTGATGGGCAACTGAGCACTTGGCCAGTTCATTCGTATCTGAGCACGGGTTGCTTATTCATTTTAGCGTGTCTTTGACAAGTAGACCTGGCGAGCCCATCCTTCTCCAGATCAAAACACAGCCTATTCTTCAAATTAGAAATCGCATGTTGTGTTCTTTTTGCTGACAACTATAGATTCTGTCTTGTTACAATTGTTTAGTCCTTTCATCTCGCTTTCCTTTACTAGATTCTGCATCAGTTCCTGGAGTTTACCTTTTGTGTATTTTATCAACACTGTATTATTATTGGCATATGTAATGTTGTTAAGATTGTGGTCTCCAATAACGAATAGATATGACTTCTCATTCTCACAGCATACCCTCACTGAAAATTTTGAATATATGCCCTACGGAAGGATTCAAACCTGTTTCCCCTTTTGCAGGTTCGAATCCTGCCGGAGGGCACATTATTTTTATTATGCGAGCCGATAGACGAAATAAACACTGTTTAAAATACAAAAAACTGGGCGTCTACTTAAATACGGGTATCCACCAAAAATAACGTCTGAAGAAATAAAAATATGTCAGATTAAAATTAAAATTCATTAATTGTGTGTGTGTGTGTGTGTGTGTGTGTGTGTGTGTGTGTGTGTGTGTGTGTGTGTGTGTGTGTGCAGTCAGCAAGAATCCATTTTAACAAGTTGTATCAAATTCAATTACCTGTTTAATTTTATTGTATTTTTTCTCATTTTTGATTCAGTTGTTGGACACGCAAATCTGAATTGTGCTTAAACTTAGTTGTTGTTTGTTTTGTTTATTTATTTATTTGTTTTTTTATAACTATTTTCAACTGTTTCAGTCATTATGAAGAACTAATTGTCAGAACCCTGTACAAGAGTCTTGTACATCCTGGCATTTGTTCGAAGGTTAGATTTCAAATTTAAATATACTGTTTAATTAATGACATCCTGTATTGAACGCGTTCACCGAGCTTGACAGTAGCGGAAAGGAAATATTTTAAATATTTTATACAATTTTTAAAATGCTATCTCCTTTCGTGAAAGATATTTTATTGAATGAACTATAGACAGTTGATTCACAATTTTGAACCGAATGTGCAATATCTTATTCGCAAATTGAAAAATGTAATAAAAATGAAACTTACAGTCTTTGTTAAACAAAAACGCATTTTTTAACCAAAATTATTGTTTTTTCTTATTATTTCTTATAATCTTATTATCTTTATCATCGATCAAGTTTTCTTTAATTGGAATATCCATGTGTACACCGACATTGCGTTTACTGCATGAAAAAAGGTATCTCTTCAAAAACGTGTACCTGCTTGCAAAATATAACATTTATAGTAATAAAAATATATATATATATATATATATATATATATATATATAAAATAATATATGGATATAGATCCGACAGTATGAAGAAAAATATATACGGAAACAACAAACAAAATCCTATATACAATTATGCTGTTTTAATGTTAATATGTCAACGTCGGACGTTTCGGTCTAATAAACAATCTTCACATATTCATAAATTATAACATTATCTTTGTCATGTTGTATTGATAATGTTATAATTTATGAATATGTCCTGAAAATGGTTTATTAGACCGAAACGTCCGACGTTGACATATTAACATTAAAACAGCATAATTGTATATATGATTTTGTTTGTTTTTTCCGTATATATTTTCTTTCATATATATATATATATATATATATATATATATAGTTTAGTGATTAACAGATAGATGTCTCTTCAAACATGTTTAAATATACATTTTATTGTAATAATATATATATATATATATATATATATATATATATATTTTAATGTTTAAAAATAGACATGTCTCCTCAAATACTTGCACATACTAAATATAACTATAGCCATAATAACATATATATTGCTGGAACCTCCTGAAAGGTGAACATAAAATCCGAATATCCGAATGTAACATCAATCAGCTAATTCACAAACTTTATTTGTATTATATATATATATATATATATATATATATATATATATATATATATATATATATATATATATATATAGTCTTAAGATGTGCTATATATATGGGATAAAGTGCTCAATATCAGAGATAGAACGTGTGTAAATATAAAAGTGAACATAGAAGTCAACACTTAGAGGCTACAGTCTGTTTCATGCTAGATGCAATCGTCAGGCCACGTGTGCTCTTATTTTTCGAATCGGACGAAAAAAACAAAATAAAATATAACTGTTATATAAAGATAAAAAATACTACGTCACTTAAAAATCGAAAACCGAAAAGTAAAATATACAGTATAACAAATAAATAATAACAAGCAAAATAAATTGACCTAAATTCATCCAAATAAATAAATAAACTAACAAATTGATCCCGATAAAGTATCCGTTAGAAAAAACAAATAAAGTTAATCAATCCAGATAAATACATGAAGTAATAAACAAATATAAAAACTGTTCCCGCCAAAATAATACTTAGAAGGAACTACAACAATCAACCCCAAAATTGAATAAATAGCTTTATCTTCCCAAACCAAAACAAAACTATTAAATAAGCGATATAAACAAATTTCTACTACGTTAATAAAAACACCGATTAAAATAAAAATAATAAATAAATAAGATAAAAAATAAAAATAAATAAAAACAAGCAAAATATTTTAACCCAAATAAATAAATAAACAAATAAACGACTTCCGGTAAAATTACTGCCAAAATAGACTACCCACAAGGCACCACTGACCTGCATATATATAAATAGCCGAAAAAAATAACAGCACTCGTGGCCTGACGATTGCATCTTGCATGAAACACACTGTTGCCTCTAAGTGTTGACTTCTATGTTCACTTTTATATATATATATATATATATATATATATATGTGTGTGTGTGTGTGTGTGTGTGTGTCTGTGTGTGTGTGTGTGTGTGTGTGTGTGAGTGTGTGTGTGTGTGTGTGTGTGTGTGTGATGGGCGCGTGGCCGAGTGGTTAGAACGTTCCGAGCGTGCGGCACCTTTGGAAAGTGCCTGAAAACCATAGCACGGGTTGACCCAAGACTTATGAGTGAAATTGCGTAGGCGGAATTCTTTGGTGTGGGGGCGTCGATAGCAGTTCTACCATGAAGTCACAAGGCATCATGACCGAGGGTTTCAGTGAGCTGGCGTTATTCAGAGTGATAATCCTGCTAGATAACACGCTCTCTCCCAGAAACTGTAACTAAACTCTGTTACAGTATAAACCACATGTTGGTTGAGTGTGGGTGTTCAGCATCTGCAATAAAGATTGGCTAGCCGCCCCAGTAGCCAGGTACGAGTGGCCAGCTATTATGACTATTATATATATATATATATATATATATATATATATATATATATATATATATATTTGGTTGGATAGATGTGAGTTTGTGACCCTGGGTTTCACGCTTTAGCGATCGTCAGACAAAAACCAGGGTCACAAACTCACATCTATCCAACGAAATATGTTAGCTCTATCTCTGATATTGAGCGCTTTCTAATAAGTACCGCGCATATAAATAATTATACATATATATATTTATTTATATTTATATACACTTTTCACACACACGCACACACACATATATATATATATATATATATATATATATATATATTTCTCATAATAATTCAGCGAGTCGTTGTGTGAAGCAGCCAACAAACAGCCAGAGAACCTAAGATCCGTTTATACATGAAAGGTGAGCGCTCTGTGCGGAAGCCCCAAATAACTCCCAGAATGACGCTACGTAATTGGATGGTGTTAGTTGATCTTGGAAGACCTCTGTAATTTCTGGTACACATCATTCAGACAGACGCTCGCCTTCTGATTCAAAGAAGTGTGTCCTCCTAGTAGAATTAACGGTTTCTTGGGGGGGGGACAATAGGGGGAGTCCAACGAGCCAAAGAAAAACCGCTACTAATCCCTGTGATCTGAATGCATATTGAGATCGGATGTCGTGGATTCCTTGGATGGTCAATCGTTTCCTTCCTTTTAAAGGTGGGCATCACTAGTCGAAGCCTGAAGAGTGTTTCACTTCGTCTTCAGACTCCAGCTCAACAGGCATCGAGTTGCATTTGGTCAATTTGGAACCAAAATAAACAAAGTTAATTAAAAACCATTCTCGCAACGTTTCCGACGTGAAACACGTTACTTTCCACTCTACGTCATGTATAACGGTTTCTATTAGCGAGTGGTGCAATGGTTAACGATCAAAAGCAAAACGCTTTTCATATCATGTTGAAAATCTGACTTACAATTGTAAAAATAAATTCCAAGAGACTGACACGTCTACATAAAAACAATGCCCTGCTGGTGGCGCCAGTGGTGGCAGTACCGCTTTAGCCACTGAAACTGTTATCTTCCCTGCTTGGTGGCTGACGAGAGCAGGATATCGCACGCGCTTTCACACGTTGTATGTAGAAAAAAAGAAAATATATATATATATATATATATATATATATATATATATATATATATATGCAGAATATTACATCTATGATAATTTTTGCTTTTCTTCTTTTAGTTATAATCCCACATGTAGTTCTCCGTTGTTATAAATCAAGCTCATCATCCATCTTTGTCTTTTCCTTTTTTTCTGTCTGTGTGTCTCTTAAATGTGTTCTCTTTTCTCTGAAATCTGTCATAAGACTTAGGAATACAGCGTAATTAATGAGACAAGACATGTTGTTAAAACAATTAAGGAAATACTCGGCTGGTTTCCGGATGAAACGGCCGCTTGCTTTCACACCATGGTGGTGGCTAG
Source organism: Acanthosepion pharaonis (assembly GCA_903632075.3). Taxonomy (NCBI): domain Eukaryota; kingdom Metazoa; phylum Mollusca; class Cephalopoda; order Sepiida; family Sepiidae; genus Acanthosepion; species Acanthosepion pharaonis. Next base: position 1,081,789 of record CAHIKZ030000541.1, on the reverse strand, counting down.
GAAGCGAAGGACGACAAATAGGAGAGGACAATTTAAAAACAAAATAAAATTAACACGGCAGCGTGAAGAGTATCATGCGACTGATGTTCAACTTGCATTCGAAAAACGATTTTCACATATCAATTACTGAGTGAACAAACGTAGATATCAGTTGAGATCGATAAAATGTCTTCTTTGATAAAATAGATTAAAAATAAAATTCCTTCTCTGGATGAAAAGGCAACTTGATATAATTCGTGATGAACAGCTGGATTTTGAGCAGTAATAAAGGAAGCGGTATTAACGATACTGTTGAGCTGCGAAGTTAAAACTGATTTATTGTTCCTACTGACCTTTTAGATAAAACATGTCACTGTATCGCAGAGAGTGAAACAGATTTTAAATGAATGTATTAATTGATAAGTAAATAGAAGTTTCTTCTATTGCCAATCTATTCACTTCAGGATTCCCTTTGAAATATTTTAATTTAGGCCAACAGTTAACTACGATGAATTGTGTTATACAAAGTAAAACCTTCTACACTGATTTTTCCATCTAAAAAGCTGACATAATTGTTTGAGTTAAACTTTTGGGGCAAAATCCAACTTAAACATAGATTAGTTATCATGATAGCAGAAAATCTACAGTCTGTTATCAAAATTTTGCTTTGTATCCAAAAGGAATATCGTCATCAGAGGCAATCATTACTGAACTGCTTTTATCACTCATTTAAAACTCTAAACCAAATTAGGGGAATGAAGGATTAAGAGAAGCTTCCATTCGGCAGTGTATCTCTAGCAATACAATTGATTAATCATTTCGTTATGCCATTGAGAAGAGGTTCTCTGAAAACACAATGGTGAAATCAGTATGTCTTTCCATTGGGCAGAGTTTCTGTAATAGCACAATGGTTCAGTCAGTTCGTCGTCAAATCGATATAGGCTGTTTTTTCAAGTATATGTACATGATGACTAATTGTACCACCGTTATTATTTTTCATTTGCGTATTGCATGTATGAACGGGCACTTTTTGTGTTACTTACTTCTGTGTAATTTCGTTGAATAGTGAATAATGTATCTGGGGCCAATATTTTAATTGAGTCTTTTCATTTTCACAGTGAGTAATTTTGTGTAAATATGTGTAACTACGAAGCAGGAGTTTATTCAGATGAGAGCAGAAACTAGTTGTTGAATAAATTGTCATGAATGCCGAAACCTTTCACAAGGCTTTATTCGATTGTTATTTTCTGCTATAATCAGAACAATTAACTCAAGAGGAACAACAACTTTCTAGCTTCACATATCTATACAAGTGTTACTCTCCTTTAAAATACGAAGAGTCAATTCAACTTTCTCTCCCAGCCAGATATATTTATACAACAACTAGAGTACAAGAAAAATAGCTTTATCTATTGTTGAAACTTGACTAATGCATGGAATAATAATACAACACAAAATGTACTTAGAACAAAATGTATTGAAACAAGAAAGTGTACACAATATTTACATATAGTCTTTTGTATATTCTTGGGAAGACCGTTCCTGGAGAATGTGTTGACTTAGTCGCAGTCGGGCAGAGTCTCTGGATTGAATCTCTTGATTCCTCCCCTCGTCTTCCCGGTACCAAACATATTTATATGGTCGGTACTCCACTATGCAAATTAGGTGGATCCTACCACAACACCTATGTAGATGTTTGCTATGGAATAAATGGCCTAGTCAATAGTGTTGCTTAAGCGAATTGAGGTTACGTGACGGTTATGAGTTTGATACTTGCATTGGGTATTTTTCTAAAGACAGTAATGGATTTTTATTAATCTGACATATTTTCCCACTTTAAATGTTATTTTAATTGCTACTCCTATTTGAGTAAACGTCCCATTTATTTATTAAATAGTATATTTATTTATTTTGCGCCTACCGCTTTAAATGTTCGAGATATCTTATTAAAGAAAAAGTACATTCTCTGGCAGGATCCGAACCTGAGACTCTCTGGCCAATTAGACCCGGAAGGCTCTAACCAACTAAGATACAGAGAAACAGTCGATCAAGCAAGGTTGAATTGTGCCTTTAAGCGAAACTTCTCTCGCCATAGATCTCCCGAAATATCTCATATCTGCATCGTTTAGTATCGAAACAAAGCGCTTTTTTCCATGGAAAATAATGCATTTTTACTAATCCGACAAATTTTTATCACTTTAAAAATTATTTTTAGTAGATACCCGCATTTCACTAGACGCTCCGTTTATTTAATAAACGGTATATTTATTTATTTTTCGTCTACCGGCCTGAATATTAGATAAATCTTATTAAAAAATTACGTAATACATAAAATGCTGCTTCCTACTCCCAACCTCTTGTAAAAATGATGCGTTTTGCTTCCAACCACTTGCAAAATTGCTGCACTTCACTAGGCTAGAGAAAGTTCTACATGATTCTAGGTACCTAACCCATGAAATTTGGCATGCTCGTGTATATATTCATTTTCAATAGCCTTATAAAGTTTACATAATTCTTTTGATACGTTATCTCCACTGAAATATTTCATAATTTTCTAATATCAAGCACCTTCCACATAAAGGTACTTATGATCCTCCATAGATGACTTTTTTATTATCTGTGAAGGGCCATTGTTTCTTAAGAGAAATAATGTTCGCCTCTGATCCTTCCACAATTTTGAATTCCGAATATTCCTTCTTATAGACTGGCTGACACCCAAACCGAGAGGACTCAGTCTATTCTGTCGTGTAGCCTACAGCTAGTTAGAGAAAAATTCCATTTCGTAGTGATAACTCACACATTGCCTGCATATCTATTGATATCAAATGCTATTTCCTTTAAAAGAAAAGAAAATGAATTATTTAAGAGATATTTCCATTTTATTTGTTAGGAATTTTAGAGTTGGAATGGAAAAGAAGAGTCTTAGAGTCAAGAAAAGTCATTAACAATTGTTCGTTTAAGAATTTCTAATAATATATTATCTTTCGTTATATTTGCTGATCATTTACACCTTATGTGAAGAAGAAGAAGAAAAAGATGAAAAAGAAGAAGAAAAAGAAGAAAAAGGAGAAAAAGAAGAACAAGAAGAAGAAAAAGTAGAAGAAAAAGAAAAAGAAGAAGAAGAAAAAGAAAAAGAAGAAGAAGAAAAAGAAGATTATATTTCTCTATTTCTCCTACTGAGATGAATTGATAACATAGTCGGTACAAAACTTTGAGATCAAGGAAAATGTCAATTCCAACAGGATCAAATATTTTATTTCTAAACAAAAATCACAACAATAAAAGTTAATTTCCAGTCCGACATAAAAAATAAAATAAAATACAAGCCTTAATCCATTCATAAAAATGCAAAGTCATTTCTAATCCTTCTATTAAAATTCAATGTAGAAAGACCGCGAAGTGAATTTTGATTGAACTGAAAAACAAACAGGGAAAAAAATTGGAATGTTAAAATTGGAATAATAACTCAGATTTATGAATGAAAATACGAAAAGAAAAAAACGTTATTGAAATAAAAATATTTAATGTTGATCACGCAATTTGAATGGCGTAAATATTCGATCTCAGCAGGACAAAATAACATGTGGAAATTAACAAGAAACTCACAAAAAATCTACAATATAAGCGTTCAATGAATTGCCGTATTTTGAAAAAGATGCCAAAGGAGAATGTTTTTAAATCGTTAAAGGAAATCATTGAAGCGTATTACAAATAATACGAACGTTTAACTACAATTTCGGGATTAAGTTGATCCTGATTTCAAAGACTTGTTATTGTTTTTTTTTTGTTCTTTTCTATAAGTTATCTCGGGAACTTTGGTTTATTAGTATTTTTATTGCCATTAAGAGGTATTTGTACTTTTCATATGCCAGTTTAGGTGCGTTATTGGACTATTGATATCATACACACGGGTTTAGCTAGCTAGCTAGTAGATAGATAGATAGATAGATAGATAGATAGATAGATATTTTTTATCTGAAAAATATTTGTGCAGGTATTGAGGAAAATAAAACGACTGATCAAACGTGGCAAAATGAAGATGATGTTCCACGGTCATAGACAATTTGAGGTTGATAAAGAACAAATGAAGACACCACATTGATTATTCAATGACACTAGAGATAGCAAGAAATAAGCAAGTTATCGAAATCAAGTACTTAACATCATTTTCTCCCATTATGTTAGTCGCTTTTACATGTGGCTTCCACATAACATAAAATTCCTACCGGACCGTATTAAATCTTCTTGTTATTAATTAAATTTTGATGACGGCGGATGTTAAACACATGCTTTACAACAACGTTGAATAAAATTGATTGTGGATAAATTGATACACACACTAACCATAGCAATATCCAGTTTTCATCAAAATCAGACGATGTTGTATTTATTGTGGGAGTGGAAATCAAATATATAATGCAAAACTTGTATTTAGCCTACGATTTCATAACTCTGAACAGTCCCTTAATTTACAGAAGAAATAACTTCTTTTCACACATACATGTGTACAAATCCACACAGGCGCGGATAGATATTCAGATGAACTTTATGGATTCTACATGCTTTTACAACAAATTAGCTTATACGGTTTGGTAGGTGCATTGAAAAGTGAATCTGGAGAATTGATGCCACGAAATCGATTCTGGGATAGATCAAATAGAAACAACAAAACTATCAAGGAAAAGAAAAATCATTCAACATTTTCATACGATAAATGTGATGGATCGCAAAGTCTCTGTAATTTACAGATAGATAGATAGATAGATAGATAGATAGATAGATAGATAGATAGATTCAAATAGCCTTAGATAGATAGAATAGATAGATAGATAGATAGATAGATAGATAGATAGATAAATAGATTAGATAGATAGATAAATAGATAGATAGATAGATAAGATAGATAGATAGATAGATTCAGATAAGATAGATAGAAATAGATAGATAGATAGATAGATTCAAATAGATAGATAGATAGATAGATAGATAGATAGATAGATAGATAGATTCAAATAGCCTTAGATAGATAGATAGATAGATAGATAGATTCAGCCTAAGATAGATAGATAGATAGATAGATAGATAGATAGATAGATTCAGATAAGATAGATAGATTCATAGATTCAAATAGATAGATAGATAGATAGATAGATAGATAGATAGATAGATAGATAGATAGATAGATAGATAGATAGATTCAAATAGCCTTTAGATAGATAGATAGATAGATAGATAGATAGATAGATAGATAGATAGATGGATTCAGCCTAAGATAGATAGATAGATAGATAGATAGATAGATAGATTCAAATAGCCTTAGATAGATAGATAGATGAATAGATAGATAGATAGATAGATTCAGCCTAAGATAGATAGATAGATAGATAGATAGATAGATAGATAGATAGATAGATAGATTCAGCCTAAGATAGATAGATAGATAGATAGATAGATTCAGCATAAGATAGATAGATAGATAGATAGATAGATAGATAGATTCAAATAGCCTTAGATAGATAGATAGATAGATAGATAGATAGATAGATAGATAGATACATTCAAATAGCCTTAGATAGATAGATAGATAGATAGATAGATAGATAGATAGATAGATAGATAGATAGATAGATAGAGTGTGGTCCAAAAGAATTGTCTCCCCTAGCAAAAAGTAATAAGAACAATAGAAGAACAAGTAATACAGTAATACAAAACACATGTACTGGATTCAGTTTATTCACTTTCCTTGACGCTGTCACACATCAAGAAGGTCTGTATGAACGCCATCATTTTCGTGTAGGAGCTCGGGTCAGCCATCTGAAATAGAAAATTATATTATGTAGGGCTGGTAAGACTTTCGGACCACGCTGTAGATTAAAATGGCCTTAGATAGATAGATAGATAGATAGATACATACATACATACATACATACATACATAGCATCTTTAAAAGAACAACTATCTACATTTTACTAAATGGAAACAGGATGGTGTATGCTAATCAATTAAGGTGCGAGTGTCTGCTTGTCTTGAAAATCACTTGTCAGAATTCTAACCCTTTCCGGAAGTAGAAAATAGATTATTGTACCAAAAGCAAAAATGCGATCGTTACTTTGAAAAGCAGGCAATTGCGTAAGAAAAACACAAGGAAAGAAAGAATATACATATATGTTCATAGATAGATAGATAGGAACAGACAAAGCTTGAAAAACAAATGTAGATTTATTGTGAAAGCAAACAGCATCTCCTAGTCAATCAATTTAAACGTTTGTTGTTTTTTGTATTAAAAAAATCTTATCTTAAATTTATCTGAAATCTTGCCCTTGTTTTATATTTAGTTTCCACTGCTTTTTATTAAAGAAATGTATATAAATCAAAGTAGGTATGTTGATATAATTCCCTTTGCCATTTTTTATATATATATATATATATATATATATATATATATATATATATATATATATATATATATATATATGTGTGTGTGTGTGTGCTCGCGCGTGCATCCGGGCTTGTGTGATTGTATACATCAAATAGTCAATAGCATAATGATAAAAAGCTTTTATTTTATGCAACAAATATTGCTTTTTCAACATAATCTTCTTCCTTTTCAATGCACTTAAGCCAGCAATCACATAAATAGAACATTATACAGCAAAATATTCTGATATCGGACAAGGAATGTTTCCATTCCTCCACGTGCATATATATATATATGTATATATATATATATATAAGGGGGAACTATATATGCTTTTTGTATAACAAGAATGTTTTTTAAGGGGAAAACGATATGACACAGTGAAACGTAAACATCAATTTAGTCAGATGCAGTCCAAAAGATGAAACACATCACACGAAAACGTTTTCCATAGATATATAAATATGTTTTATTTCAGGAAAAGAGTGAGACGCTGCATGTATTTTTATATATTTGAGGATGGGAAAAAAACACACACACAATCACATCACATCTTGACTACGTCACAACATTCTTTGCCTACGTCACTGCACCCAATGTTTCTAGGAAATTCACCATCTGTCTCTCTTATACACTGATGATGACTTAATCAAGTCAAAGCTTGGACCCTATTTCTGCTTAAATATATATATATATATATATATATATATATATATATATATATATATATATATATATATATATATATATATATATAATATAACAGGTTTGATTTCTAGCAAGTAATAAATAGCAACTGTTTTTCTCATTCTGTTAAATACGTAAATATATACATACATTTAAATATACATATAAAATGTATAGATATATACATACGTTTAAAAATATATATATATATATATATATATATATATATATATATATATATATATATATATATATATAAGCATGCATTTATTCATTTATGTATTTGCTAGAATGAATATATTTAATGGAAAAATATATCGTAGGGTCGTTTCAGCATTAAAATTTCTGGTGTTGTCCATTCGGATACTGTGAAAGAATTGGCTTCACCCTTGGCCGTAAAAGAAAGAATGAAAGAAAGAAAGAAAGAAAGAAAGAAAGAAAGAAAGAAAGATACTTTCACTTCCCGCCCTCGCACTTATCGATCCAGTGCGCCCTAAGATTGCTTAACTTTGCTACACACAGGAATAAAGTCAACCTAATCGATATGTGTTCGTGCTCGATTTCTGAACTGATTCTCTACTGGCCAACGTTGGCAGAGTGCCCGGCTTCTGATTGGTCGGATGGTGAACCACACAAATGACAAAAGCCGCTTCTGTTGGCCCATTCCTTGAGCAAGAAATGGTCGTCACGCGAATATATTGTGCGCTTGTCTTCGAACAGGAATTGGCTAACTAGCTTCCGTGTATTATAGCTAGTGAAATGATTCTAACAGTACCATAATGCCCAATCCTGTCCTTGTACCAGACTCTTTTCATTCCAATCGTCTACGACATCAGAGACGTTATAGCGGTCTGGTGATGTGGCAACAGAAATTGCATATTCATGCCAATAACACATATTTAAGTGAAGAGATGTGCCTTTGCAAAACAAATAGCCTTTATTAACAATCCTCGACGATTGCAGAATGTTTGTGAGAATAGGTCTAGGCAATACAATTGGCAATAGTGCCTTGAGACAAGCTAATATATGTTCGACCCGTCACAATTGTCACTCAATGAATGAATATTCCTCCTCTTCGCTGGGGAAAATAATTACAATCGGGGTTAGTATATATATATATATTGGAACTAAATACTTGTAATATGCAGTGGTGTTTGTCCGTCTTTTCTGCAGATCCATGTTAATAAAGGTATAATTGGGACATAACTTTCGGAGCTTCCCTCGCGCGTGTGTCAGTCATATATATATATATATATATATATATATTTGGTTGGATAGATGTGAGTTTGTGACCCTGGGTTTCACGCTTTAGCGATCGTCAGAAAAACTGATTAATTTTTTTTTTAAATTTTGGGTTTATGTAGATTGATTATTAATTTTGGGTTTATGTAGATTGATTATTAATCAGTTTGTCTGACGATCGCTAAAGCGTGAAACCCAGGGTCACAAACTCACATCTATTCAACCAAATATGTTAGCTCTATCTCTGATATTGATCGCTTTCTAATAAGTACCGCGCATATAATATATAAATAATCATTTATATTTATATACACACTTTTCACACACACACACATACATTTTATATATATATATATATATATATATATATATATATATATATATAATTATTTATTTAAAAATGTGATTCCAAATCGCGACATAAGAAGTCCCATGTTTCAAACAAGAGCCGAAAACTTCAATATAATTATTTAAATTAAATTGAGTTAAAATTAGCTCTGTTCCATCTTCAAGCGAATTTTTTTTTGGAATAACGTGTTTCTGAAATTTACGTGTTTTAAAATTTGAAATCAAAATTTCCATGGTAACAGCTAGGGCGAATTGTTTAAGTTGGGTAAGTGGGTGTTGGGTGTTAATAATAAGTATCAGTATAGAGTTACTTTCGTTGATGTCAAGTCAGGGAAAGGTGGGGGTGTCTAAATTTGAAACGGAAGATGTATTAACCCTCGTCTAGTTTGCATGTCTATGGAGATTTATTTATTTTTTTATTTTATTTTTTTATGAAAGGGATTTGTGCATATAAAAAAAAAACCCTAAAAAACCGTCGTAACGTTTGTTTTTTGACGACTTCATAAAGGGTTATCTTTTTTTAGGGTATTTAAACTATTTATTTGGGCTATGGATTATGAAGGGTGTTATATTGTATGCATGTTTTTAGTTAATTATTCAAACCATGAATCTGATGAGTGGGCTATGGATTAAACAAGTTATTATATTGTATGCTAGTTTTAGCTAATAATTCAAACCAAAAATCTGATGATGCCTACAAAAACCGTTAACTCGTGTCTATTGTTTAATAGATTATTATTATTTAGAAGCAATTATGTGTAATTCCTCATGGAGGCATAAAGGGCATGGGTCATCCCAAGTTTTATATGTTCTAGCCTTGTTAATAATTTTCCATTTAACTTTAGGTGTCCTATTTGTTTCCTTCAGATGCCAAAAAAATTTAGATAGGGAAGTCTGATTTCTTTTGTTTATATTATTGAAAGAGCACTTATGCTGCCTCCATCTATCTTTAAATATATATATATATATATATATATATATATACTCATAATAATATACATTTTGATGATGCATATATCCAAATTGTTTATATCTAGAACGCTCTATCACCAATCACTCTTCCCCTATATATTTTAAACAACACACACACACACACACACACACACACACACACACATATATATATATATATATATATATATATATATATATATATATATATATATATATATATAGTTAAACCTAGAGCCAAACAAACCTACCAAGTTTCACCTAAGCGGATCGTCAGTAGGTAGGTTTGTCTGGCTCTCTAGGGTTTAACTAGGTCTGCTCTACTCACTGTATTGAGCACTTTATTTAGTTAGTTTGCCTACTCGTATCGGTGTTTTTTCTTTGGGCCTTGGACTCGTATGCTCGACGATTATTTTCGGCTAACGTACATGTCTTTGTTTCTTTCTTTTTTTTATAGCTTTTTCCACTTTGGTTAGGGTTTGATTATTTGCAAATCAAAACACTGAAGGTTTTCCGAACGAGTATAATTTCTCATACTTATAAGATTACTACTAATAACAATATATATATATATAGATAACTATACTCGTTTCGAAAAACCCACGAATTTTTGATTTGCCAATAATCAAATCAATCTCGAGGAAAAAAGTTTTAAAAAGAAAGAGCTACAAACATGAAAGTCTGTCGAAAAAATCGCACAGATGCAGGTTTGAAGCCCAAAGAAAAAAACCCGACACGTGTAAACAACTAACAAAAGAGCTCAATACAACCGTAGAGCAGACCTAGATAAACCTAGTGAGCCAGACAAACCTACTGAGGGTTTTTCGGTAGGTTTGTCTGGCTCACTAAATATATATATATATATATATATATATATATATATATATATATATATATATCGTATATTTTGGCAGAATGTTTTATTAAGACATGTCTGATTATATAATTTAGACAATTTTTGTCTACTTATTTTCAATAGAATCATCTCGTAATTACGGACAGGATTCCTAGTATCATTATTAAACGAAGACAGAAAATTACCATGTTGATGCATGTTCATATTATTCCAAGTACTTTCGACATTAGCACAATGTTGTCATCAGTGTCTTGTTTTTTCTAAGAAAAAAAAAAAAAATTGTTGTATTCATCATTTTTCTAAGACAAAATTGTTGTGTTCATTTGAAAATTAAATTGGATAATCAAGTAGCCGAAAGCGCATGGGACAATTTTTTGCTCGCCTTTACTTCCACCAAATGGGAAAATGTAAGAACGTTGGAAAAACTAAATAAAAAAATAATTAAATATTCCTTGTCCGTGCGGAGATAATTGCACAGACAAAGAAGGCGATTATGTATTTATATATATATTGTAATTTCAGAATAAGTTTTTAGTTATTTTCATTATTAATCAACAAACTATTGATGAAACTCCATACCAGGTTTGTTCAAACGTTGTTTTAGCCCAGCTGATAGAATAAATTCCTCCTTTAAATCTTTTTGTATTAAGTCACTTACTGTTTTACAAGTCATTTCAACAAATGTTATATTAAGCGTAGATAAATTCTTTTCAATTGTAGTCGTGATAGAGTTGGTGGGTAGAATAATATATCTTGATTCGTTGCCTTTATCAGAATGCTTACCTGTAATAATTGCCCCAATGAATACATAGAAGAAACATCGAGGAATTTAAACAAAAGATCATATGAACACAAAAGGATACTTTTACGTAAAAACACACTTAGTGAATTAGTTGCTCACCATAAAGAGTCTGACCACAATTTCGAGTTAAAAGGTATTTGACATTGTGTAATGATTAGCAAGCTTGTCTCGCTTGATCAGTTATCAGTAGTTTCGATCATCGGTGGGTGGTCCATACATTTGCCTTTGTGCCATATCTTTGTGCTACGCTTAGAAAATCACCATAGTACTGATTCTCAAGGCACCTCGATGCGGTGTAATGGTTAGCAAGTTTTTCACGTGCAGAAGAGAACAAAGGATCAATGCCTACGGAACACCCCCGCACTAGGTCTTCAGCAATCACAGCTTCACCATAAGAACAAAAATAGACTTCCGGGTCGTGGTCTTCTCCACCCTTTCTACGCTTGCCAAACATAGATCTTTTTTCGTCTAGACATCAAACGTCTGGAGGGGTTCCAGCAAAAGAAGCTTCAAAGAAACATTGTCATCAGTTAGGAAGGCAGCATCGCCTACAGGTCTTCTCTTGGAAGTCTATCTCCAGCATCGAGGCTACTATTCTTCAACTTCGCCTCTGCTGGGCAAGTCACGTATTCAGACTCGACTCCCACGTACTATCCTGATTGGAGAGTTCACCAGCCACAAAAGGCTATCGGGGCCCAAAATGACGCTTCAACGATAAGTTGGACAGGCCAGAATCGATCCTGAGATCTGGAGACCCATTACTACAAATCTGCCTTCTGAGAGGGCGAGTATTTCGATCCCTACCGTCAACATGAAGAGGATCTGCGACGTGCTGTCAGAAGGGCCCGATTCGCTCAACCACATCTACCACCCACATTCCTCTGTGACTCCTGCCCCAGAATCTTCAGGGGCGGGTTGAGCCTTCACAGCTATTTCTGCCACCGACACCGGACGGAGAAAGGGAATAGGGAGAGAAGTTGCTCGATTGCAAACGAGTGCCTGCGATGAACTAGGGCAAAGAATTGCTTGTCAATATTCACGACTCCAAAACGAAACTGCTCCCTATTAAACATCTGAGAGACCCCTTTCTGCCTTCCACCAACATGACTGATGCTAACCACCAGGAGAGTTGCGCCTGTTGGGCTAAATTTCTCGGCTGACATGAAGTGAAATGACTAAAGTGAATCCATTGCTAGGTCTGCTGCTGAGAAATTTGGTTCACTGTGTCATGCTGGACAATTTTTCTCTTCAGAATTTATCTTACATATGTATACCATTCGTCTATACTTAGTCCGTTGCTCTATATATTTAGAGATTCTTCATGAAATCCAGTGAAGTGTCAGCAATATTATGAGTCCTTACCTGGCATCTTGGCTTCAATCACTTTCCCACCACCATAAGGTAGCTTCCACGTACCTTTCTCTATAAATAATTTTATGGTAATTTTTCGGGTGTGCTCTTCGCTATGGTACCTAGACTTTAGAAATTTAAGCATGGTATGACATTAGCAACAACATCTCATCAAATTACAGTAACAGTTTCTTTTCTCGTACTTCTCAGTTGTGGAAATTTCTTCCGGCTTCATGTTTTCCAGTTGACTTTGATCTTCAAAATTTAAATGCAAAGTCAATCGATATCTACTATCTTCCTAATTACCGTATTATTATTTTCACTACTTAGTAATATATCTGTTTTCTAGTTCTATTCTTTCACATCCAGTAACCCCTTGTGTCTAAGTGACATTACTGCTTTGTTTGGGTAAATCTGATATATATATATATATATATATATATATATATATATATATATATATATATATATATAAAAATGGATAAATATAAATAAATGTACGTGTAAGAAAAACAGTGCTCAATGCTAAATAACAGATGTATTAAGTATAAATATATATAATACCCCTACGCCGACAGTACAACGCGGATTTTCATGCTCAATGCAATCATCCACTTATCATGAAACTCCACGTTGAACTGTCGGCGTAGGGCATTATGCATATTTTTATAATATATATATATATATATATATATATATATATATATGTAGAGAGAGAGAGAGAGAGAGGGGGAGAGAGAGGGTGAGAGGGTGAGAGAGTGATAGATAGAGAGGATAACGATATATGCATTTTGATATATTAAGAAGAATTTTGGAGGAAAGATGTATGACAAAGTAGACAAAGTTTTATACAAAAATGTTTCTACTTTTTCTCATATATATATATATATATATATATATATAGTGCTGTTAAAAAGTGACTCACCTTATTCCTTGAATTTAGCTCATTTTTCGTTTCATCGGAGAAGAGAACATTCTTCCAGTCCACTACGGTGAAATTATTGTAATAATGAGCCCATTCAAGTCTCTTGGCTTTATTGGCTTTGCTTATTAGCGGCTTAAACCTTTGTGTACGAGATTTGTAGCCTTGCTCTAACACGATTTTTAACCTTGTTTTGACGGACTGTTGAAGAGGCAGGACTAACACCTTGCTCTTTGCTTAGACTGGCTGGAATTTCTTGGCTAGTTATAGTCCTATTCTTCGCAAATTCTCTCTTGATTCCAGTTCTATCGTCAATCTTTTTCTTTAGTCCCCTTGTTTCCTTCCTTGGAGCAATAGTTGCATCATTATGTGCCCTAAGCACTCGAGAGACAGTTGATTGTGATGTTATAGCAATTTCTGTAATTTTTCTCGTAGACTTGCCTGCTTTTGAGAGGGCAATATTAGATGCCTTAAGTGGTTCTGATGCGTGTTTGTACCCTTTCATCTGGTTAGTGACTTGAGTGGCTATTTCAAGCTGTTTTTATACTGTGTGAGGCTTTCTGGAATATTCTGGAATACTCTAGATTTAATTTAAGCTGTTCTAGATTTATCTAGAATATTGTTCTGAGTGTATTGTAAAATAGTTTTCAGTATTTTGTCAAAATCTCTTTACATTTACCAGTTTAATCATTAGGATGCGATATCTGAGTCACTTTTTTCCTGAATCTCATCTATATCCAAATTTATAACTATCAATAGAATACCTTAGGGTGAATAAACTTTTTTCTTAGGTGGTCGGGAAGGGGTCTTTATATTAGTAAGATTAAAAATTATTTTAACCACATAAACAATAGACAAAAAATATTTTTATTAAAAAGAAATCAGGTGAGACACTTTTTATCGAACAGCACTGTATACTAAATACGTGTATTTGGGTAAAAAAATTTTTTATTGAGAAGGGCTCAATGAAATGGAAAACTGGTACATTTTATTCCTTAATGCGAAATCCCAACATGCATCTGCAAGGATGTTTTAGGAGAAGGTAATGGATTGTTGCTTAGATCTAAAACACGAAAAAATTAATGATCCATTCATTATAATTTATTTCATGAATAGCATCCATCTTCAGATCGAACATTCTAAAAATATCTTGTGTATACAACAGTTTTCTCAGATAAATGGCTTAAAAAGAATAGAAAGAAAAGGGGAGATAAGGAGTTCAAAACAAATTTTTCAATCATATATATATATATAAAAATATATATATACTTCCCCCGACCCTCACTTGCTTTTAATCACAAAAAATATTTTATCAAATAACAAAGACTATATTATTGGATTGAAAGAATCAACAAAATGTTCGAATTCAAATCTAAATGAGAACATTGACATAATGAAGCTGTTAAAAAGGTTCCAATCCTCTCTCCTAAACAAACGGTTTGGAAAGAAACCGCCATAAATACTAGAAAGATCCATGATATTTAGAGATGCAACTGTAAGTTCTATGATACCCACAGTGTATTCTCTCATAATTCGCTTGTGAAACTCTACTTTCCAATCAACTTTGACCTTCAATTATTATTGTTATCTTGTCTTCTTAATTCCTGTTCTTTTACTTTTCTTTCTCTTTAATAATGTTTTTCTTTTCTCATATTATTTCAAATTCACTAACCCGCATACTTAGTGGCTTTAATGCCTATATATATAGATGAAATATATTTACAAAATAAAAACGAATTCATTGATCGAACATCCAGTATTACTGTCTGTTTAAATATTTGTCTTCAAACAATTTATAAGAAAATATATATTTTTATATATATAATTTTATCATATAGACAAAAAAACATTTCCAATATTGATGGGGGCTTCCTTCCTTGCATTTGTTTTGAGGTTGTGATGGTTATCAACATCTTGATTACAACGGTATGGGTGCAACTAAGTTCCATATGTTATCTATTTTATTGTTGCAGTTGCAAAGTTTTTGAGTCTGAAACAAAGAAACATTTAATAGTAGATTTATATGACTACTAAGCAATTTTACTGTTTTCTGTATACATTAAAATTCGAAACAATTATTTTATTTATATAATAAAGTATGCTTCAACGAAGTCATGTAATTGAACAATATTATTTCTGCTTATATGAGATAAGATCTTATTTATTTCCAGATTAAAAAACAGTGTTTATTAATTTCTTTGATACTAAAAGAAACATCAGACTGCATCAGGAAACTATCTTTGCCGTAAATGTCTTTAAGTTGCGCGAATAAATTTCAGTTATGATTTGATTTTTCTTCTTCTTTGTATGTTTTGAATACTTTCAATCATCATCGAGTGGATTTGATAACAGGCCATAATTTTCTATTGTCTGATTAGGTTGTCAGAAAATTATGGCAACCTAATAAAAAAAAGTTTGCTCTTCGGTCATTGATTAATTTGATTTTATAGTTCATCAAGAATTTGTGGGTTATTTCAGGCCGAAATATATGTTGACTTGTAAGAATTTATTTTTGTCTTTTTGCGAGTGTATCTTGCATAAACACTTTGTTTTTTGTGAATAACAATGATTTTTCTCCAGATATAAGATTCTCTATTTATCCAGTAGCTGGAGACAGGAAAAATTATTTGATCTTTTTTATAGGGTATTTTTCATCTTGAGAAATGTAACGAATCCGATAGGCAGGAAATGAATCCACGGGTATTTGGACGTAAATGAATGGAATTCGAACTCGGTCCTCCGATTTCTCATTCTGAACCGCTATCCATTCTCTTGGTGAAGGTTAGAATACATCCTGAGATCAAATCCTCAGATTCATCAGAGGATACAATTTTTTTTTTATTCGAAAAATAACAAATTGTCAGTTTTAAGCATATCTAAACATCAGTGAATATTAATTCAAAAATTAAGCATTTAAATAAGAAAGAAAGTAAGAAATAAAGTTCGAAACGAAGGGAGAGAGAGAAAGTAGAATGAGGAAGAAAGAGAGAGAGAAATAAAGAGGAAAAGGGGAGAGATTGCGAAAAAGAAAGAAATAAAGATGGAAAAGAATGTTTAGACAAATAAAGAGACATCGAAAGAAAATGAGAATGCGTGAGATGAAAAATGTTATCTGAAACTTCTTTTTGTTCAATTAAAATAATTTCTGCGGTTCAAAAGCTGATAGGAAATCAGAATGATAATTTGTTTGCTCTTTGACAATTGGAGCCAATAAACAACGATTATTGGACGTCGTCTAACGTTTAATTGCCAACATTCTAAGTTGGTCCTAACAATAAGATGACTTTCTGAAAATTACTAAGCAAAAACCAAAGAAACTGAGAAATTTTGTCGTTAGAATTAAGAAAAGAATTTCCAACTTTTATAATTTGCTATTCAAAGTAGCATGTTCTTCTTGGTTGTTATACTCATAAATTTTCGGTTGATGTAATCTCCGTTCTTCTCCTGATATTTTGCCTTAATATTCAAGATGGGGGATTATTATTATTATTATTATTATTATTATTAAATGTCAAGGTTACATTTTGTCATTGTAAGGGTTTGGAAAATTCTTCATACTCGACAGAAAGATTGAAAGATGATGAATTATGAAAATCACCTAATAATTTTATTCAAATGGATGGCATGAACAAAATGGACGTTATACCAACCAGCAAAGGTCAGGTTTGTAACGAGACATGTCCATCATATTGAAATTTCTGAATTGAACACACATATTCGATCATGTTGAACGTTATATATACGTTATTTTCCTGTCTTTTTCAATTTACGATTGTGTATTTTTTTAATTTCCACTGAACCAGATTATATAACCGGTCAACAGTACCACACCCAGAGATTGAACTCATAACCTTACAGGAAACGATATATTTTAACCAACCTTTTAATTCATTAGGTCTTACGGTTGAAACACTGGTTCCTATACAATACCGAAGTTAAGCAATATCGAGACTGGTCAGTACCTTGATGGGTGACCGTGTTAGAATACCAAGTGCTGTAAGCTTTGGTTGTGCTGGGGATGTAACGGATAATTGCTTGGATTTGTTAATCGGAAATTCAGTTCATGTTCTATTCACTTACGCAAAAATACCATTCCAAAAGGGATGAATCCACCTCTTTTCCCCCCAGATATTGGTTAATTAGTAAAACTTGTATCACTAAATAATTGTCTCAAAACGCTCCATAATAATGCTAAATAACTCAGATTGCAACCCTCGAATTTCTATACAGATGTTATCTTTCAGGTTTATGTTCATAACACATTAAAAGCTCGATTCTCGTACGATCACCAAAGTTAAGCAACGTCATGCCTGGTCAAAACATAGTGGGTAATCACTTGGGAATACCAACTTGGATGTGCGGCTGGTATAATGGATAAGGTCTCGAAACTGGGAATCAGAGAGTCGAGTTTCAATTTCAGTCAAGTTCATTATATTCACTTATATGTAAATACCGTTGGGAAAGGCATGAATCCGCCAATTTTCCAACCCCATCCTATATGGATTAATTAGTAGGACTTGTATTAATAAAATCATCATCTTCTAAAATTCTTTCAATCTAAAAATAAATATTTAAATAATCTGCAAAGGGTTGACAATCCATAAAAATGAATTAGTATTAACTGATATTAAATATCCCTTAAACATGGAAAGCAAAATGAGAAAAATATATTGCTATGGAGTGAATAAATGTTTCGGTTTGAAATTGAAAGAAAGTTCCCGAATACAAAAACAGAAATATAAAAAAGCTGAAACTGATCGAAACGTTATGAGTATAATAATAAAGATGAACATGTCTTTCCGATGTCTGACTATTTGTTCAGATTTAGAGAAAATATGTCAGTCTCCAAGCCTTTCACACCTATAATAAAAATAATGTTCCATACAACGAGCCATCCTGCTGCATAAAAAGCACAATAGAATATATTTTTGCTTTAGTTTGTGAAAATGTTTCTCATATTTATTGGTTTTAGGGGTTTAAATATTTTGTTTCTCTTTATAAAGATGTTAAAGTTTCATATAATAATGCAGTTTCATTTTTAAGGATCAAGTTAGCAGTAAATAAATCAGTGTTATTTGTGTAAATTCATTTATTTCCAGATTGGATCATGTTATTTAAGTCATGGCAATTATGTGTGAAAAATAATATCGCCCAAATGCCCGCCAAGGCTTCAGCGGCACACTTCCACTCGATGGTCAAAATTTTTGATGACGTCACTGCATAGATGCTATTCGATCTCACCAATATGCCTTATTATCGCATCCGTCAGCTGTTGAAATGTTGTTAGCTTGTTAGTATAGACCTTACTTTTGAGATGACGCCAAAGGAAGAAATTTAAAAGCGTCAAGTCACACGATCATGGTGGCCAATTGACTTCGCTGTTTGAAGAGATGATGCGCACTGGGAACTTCTCATTCGATAAAGCCATTGTTGCATTGGCTGTGTAATAAGCTTCGATAACTTTAACACGTTGTTTGATTGTTAATCTGTTCATGGTTGAAATTGCCAAAGACTTAAAATGTTAAATCTGAAGGAAAAAGTAAAAAATCATTAGATGCTTAAACTTAATTCACATTTAAAATCGGTTCAAGTTATTGGAACACCCTTTATGTCTATAAGATGAGGTATTTTAACTATTTACACTGTTTACATCGTTCAGACTGTTGTCCTCATCTTTATTGCCATATTCACGACATTTCGGCTGTCGTACACTCCGGCCTTCTTCAAGTGATATACGTTGATATTTCGAACCAAACCCTTTATTTAGTCCACGGGATTATATTGTTGTAATTTCAAACATGGCCCAGTGGATAAAAGCGTTGGTTAAGTAATCCAAAAAGTGACTTGACCCAAGAAGTCGTGAGTTCAGTAGCTCCACACAGCAGAGGGAGCAAAAACTTGGAGAGTTGTGTTACTAAAGGGAATTAACTGAAACTGAGATATTGCAAAAAAAAATGTCACGGCATACGAATTATAACAATCTAGCCCCGTGGACTAACTAAAGGGTTCGGTTCAAAATTCCAACGTATATCACTATTTTCTGCTGATAGAACAGTCAGTTTTAATAGATCCCTGCTATGCTCTGGTGTTACAGCTGTCAGATCAGACCAAAAATTGAGTTGTGCGGCCATATCTAGGATGGAGATGCCATATTCTGACCATAAAGCCTTCGTCAATTCAAGGTCTTTTACCTGGCCCCTTTCCTATATGTGAAACATCACAAGACTATCGCTAGTCAATGACAAATTTCCAGAGGAGCTCTATTATTTAATGCCACCAGACCAAACATTTACAGCTAAGAATTGTCCTCCTACATCTATGGGGTTAAAACACCCTCATTTCCTCGGTATTCCATTTGTAAGAAAGAAGTTCCACTCCGAGAGCTCTTTCCCTAGAACTACTACTTTTGGAATGTATTCTTGCG
The DNA here is from genome assembly GCA_903632075.3 of Acanthosepion pharaonis. Taxonomy (NCBI): domain Eukaryota; kingdom Metazoa; phylum Mollusca; class Cephalopoda; order Sepiida; family Sepiidae; genus Acanthosepion; species Acanthosepion pharaonis. The sequence goes on along the minus strand of CAHIKZ030000541.1, from coordinate 1,061,810 downwards.
TGGATGTTTCCGCGAATACTACAATTTTCACCTCTTCAAATCTAGGATTCGCCATTATCTAGCCTCCATTACCTTATAATCTTCCCTTCTATTTTCATAACCCTTATCCTTTTATATATCACGCACCTAATATAATAACCCTCTACTCTGAGTGGAGTTTGATCGCTGTATTGGCTAACCTTTAGTAAAAACGTAAAAGAAAACCTCTGACTATTAGCGCAATGTTTTGTTTTTGCAAGTCGGGGGTTTGAAAGCTTAAAAAACGAAAATATTATCTTCTAAGTTTACTTCTCGGGAAAAAAAACTCATATCTCCTATCCTAATACTGGATCTATGTCTTTCACGTGACCTATACTCTTTAAAACATGTTTTAAAAAAGACGAAACGACATTTTTTCAAAATAGATCAAAGCATTTTTAAACACAAATTTTTGTTGTTTTTGTTTAGTTATGTGTGTGTGTGTGTGTGTGTGTGTGTGTGTGTGTGTGTGTGTGTGTGTGTGTGTGTGTGTGTGTGTGTGTGTGTGTTTTTGGTAATTTCCATATCTTGCAGATTGGATTCAAACTCTGTAGAAAAAGGACCGAGCAATAACTGATTTCAGCATGAAAAGAACCAGTAGAGATATCCCTAAGCGGACAAGGGCAAAGTTTCCATTGATAAAATGTCAAGTTCGAAATCCGCTGAAGGTTAACCAAAACGCCAGATACATGAAGAAAACAGGGAGCATAATGACCGAAAGTTGTGATGTTAAAAACAACAATAAGGACATTAATTTGAATGTAAATAATCATAATGAAAAATAATTGGCATTATTAGACATATTGCCAATTCTTAGTCATTGCCGACGCGTTTCCGCAATCCGATTTTATCAGGGTAAGTTCGGATTGACGAAACACGTCGGCAATGACGAAGAAATATTTTCAATTTTTTTTTTTCTATTTTATGCCGATTTGTCTTGTCATCACAATTATTCTGAGAAATTTAACATATATATATACATACATACATACATACATACATACATATTAATAGAGTGGACATTAAGGTCAACAAACCCTGTTTTATACAAGTTTCATTAAGGACGTATGAGAAGGTACGGCAATTAATCTTGTTCGTATATGATGGCTAATAGAATGTCCGAAAGTGCTACAATATATAGAGCATTTTTGAAGTTTTTACAAAATTAATGTCCAGAAAAGAAAACATTAGACGAACACAAAAAAGTCGTCTTCAATGGAACATATATATATATATATATTATAGGTTTAGGAAAACTCTATTGAAGGCAATGGGAAACGACTCCTCTATATTTCCCCATCATATATGACAATTAACAGATAATAAAGCAAATGAATGTCTTCCAGCGCCAATCAATGCTCTCCTTTACGTAATAAACCGGGGTGGAGTCAAGTCAGTAAAGGCGGTTATTTGGAATTGGGCGGGAGTAAAAAAAAATAATTTAGTACTTCTAGCGCCTTCAGTATAAGCACAAAAGTCGAGGTGATCGACATGAACTATGAAAATCTTTAAAGTTGCCGGGGTCAGATATTTAGAAACAATCGAAAAAAAAGAGTTGACACACCCAGCTTATTAGACACGGAAGAGTAAGGATCTGGATAGGGGCATAGAATTAATTTCATATATTTAACCGACAACCGTAAAATGCATTTCCTTGTTATGAAGCTTATTCCATTGTCTTTTTTTGTTAGATAAATGCTTATGCGCACATAGTAACAATACTTACATGAAAAGAACCTCTATAGAGTTAGTTGAACACAGAGGTCATCACCTCTTTATCTCTCAATCTACCCCTCTCGCCTATCTCTATTTCTCATAATTTCACAAACCAGAAGAAGGCAGCCATCACTATTAGCGAAACATACAATCTCTATAACGCCTACTTATTTAATAAATATCGATTTCATTCGTAACCGGCGTCTTTTCGTCGATGCCAAGAGATATAAATAACGGTAATGATACAAAGACTAAAAATAATAACATTTCAAGGACGCTGCTAAAATGCTCCGGAAACAAGGCCAGTCAGCCTTTAATAACTTTTGGAAGCTGGTTATAAAACCGACGCTTAAAATAGTCAAGAATCTTTTGTCTATGAAGAAATGTGTTTGCGCCTTCAGCCAATATTCACGACCAGCGAAAAGGCTGAAAAAATGTTTCTACTCTTCAATATTAAAAAAACTGTCTTTGCAATAGGATCATGTACACGCCACTAATAATGTATATATATATATATATATATATATATATATATATATATATATATATATATATATATATATATATATATTCGAGAAATGTTCTGTCTAGTTGGGGATAACGTTCTGGTTGATCATTTCGCTTGTACCTTCAGGCAAGAATATTGGGCTGAATTTTCTAAGGATGTCTTTCCAGTAGGGAAAGTGAAATATTGCATTGGAATTTCTAGTGGTTTGCCCGTTGGCTAAATAATTACCTCGAATTATAATGTCGTTCCGCTTGTAGAAGAAAAGAATGTGCGTTGGGCTAAGAAGAATTAGTCTACTGCTTGAATTGATGTTAGGTTTTGTAATGCCACCTCTCCCTCAATATTAACCTTATCTTTACTACGATAAATGAACAATTTTAGGCTTGCTTTAAAGGCTAAAAGTATTCTGCTCATCTGATGGCGGCTCATTCCACTGAAATCTGTTTGGTAAATGTGACACGAGTTTAATAAAATAAATTTGACTTCTAATAATGAATAACACGAAACTTAAATCGTTCATACTTACCATTATACTGTTTTTTGTTTTTTTAATTAAATGAAAATAATTTTGATCGGGATGTACAACGACCTATTCGAGATTGGGAAATCCGATAAAACTTTGTTTGGTTTATTTTGTTTTACGGCATATCAACGTCAATGTGTTATTTAATGTCGATAATTTTTATTGCTGGTAATATCTTTTTTTTTTCAAAAATGTATTTCTGTTAATATCTTTTTTCAAACTTAGGTGATCGAATGAGGCGATCCATTAATGTTCACTACCTTCAATATTAATAGAAATCTATAATTAAGTCCATTTTTATAAACATATAATGAATTCCGCTTTTTTCATAAACCTATAATGAATACCGTTTTTATAAACCTATAATCCGCTTTTTTATAAAACTATAATGAAATGCGTTTTTTTACATACCTATAATGATTTCTATTTTTTTCTAAATCTATAATTAATTTCGTTTTAATAAACCTATGATGAATATCATTTTTTATAAACCTATAAGGAATTCTCTTTCTTGTAAACCTATAATGAATTCCGTTTTTTTTTTTTACATACCTATACCGATTTCATTTTTTATAAACCTTTAATTATTCCGTTTTTATATAAACTTATAATGATTTCTGATTTTTTTATTAATTAATAACGAATTAATTTTAATAAACCAACTACTATGCAATATACATTGTAATGATGCATTGAGGTGCGGTATCCATGATGCTAATACTTGGTTTATTTTCAGTTCCGTGTCTCCCAACATTATAGCAATGTCGCCTTGATGATTCCACTGTTGACAGCGCGCGCATTCCAGCAGCAAACCTCGCTTAACCTTCGGGACATTGCGTTAATTCGGCCAAGAATAATTGCAAACAATGATGGCACCAAATTCGTCGTAACTAATCAGCGCGCCAACCAATGAGAATCTTTCTTTCCATTTCGTCTCGACTATTTTTTTTATTTTTTTATTTTTTATTTGCAAGCTATAATGAATACCGATTTTTTATTTTAAATTTTAGAATATTGGATTTTACGGTGGACATTAATGAGTTTAATTTCAATTATAACCTTCCAAAAATGTTCGTATGTGGCTGGCAAGACTTTTAATTAAGATAGTGACAATATTTAGTTCCTGATAATGACTAACAGGGTCAAAAGTACACGAACAAAAACAGAAGAAATCATAAACTTCAGATTGTCTATCAACAATTTTAATCAGGATGTGTACAACTCTTTCGAAAATTGGAAAAATACAATGAAATATCAAACAGACATACCTCTTCGGTTGAATCTAATTAAATTGTTTAAATAAATTATTTCTGACTAAATAAACATTAATTAATATTATATTTTACAAGAATAGTGTTGAGATCTCATCCCCATGACAATGTCACCCCATCAGCCGCATTAGTGTCAAATATTTTGAAAATATCATTAAGAAAATGTTTGAGCAACTCAACAGAAACAAACCCCTTGAGTGACAGAAAGGCTTTTTCTCCTCTCGGTTCACAGCTAATGTCTTTACGCATAGAATCAGTGAAGCATTCTATAGGAAGCACAACACGAGAGCGATCGCCTGAGATTACTCAAAGGCCTTTAACTGTGTCTGAAATGAGATAGGATTATTATATGAGTATATGTTTGATAGCTAGCGTTTGACTCTAGACTTGAGGAGGTCAAGAACGTAATGATTGGGGAAGCCTCTTTTCGGAAGTTTCTTCCACAAAGTAACAATTCTTAGGAGGAAGCGTCTCCGACTAATACGAATCTACCCTCTTCATGTCTATAGTCAACCATTAGCTACATGTCCTCATAACTTGTACTTGTTACTTCTTCTCTTAATGCACTTAGAACAAACCTCATTCATTAACCTTTACTTTGAGTGGCTCTTGTGTCTTGTATTGGTTAAATATGATTATAACAAATATAGATTTTACAAAAATGGCCGACATTGTTGTATCTGAAACTTGGCTATGTATATTTATCCATGTATATTTATCATATGTAAAAAGTTTTTATAATTTATTGCTGGGATTATTACATAATCAAAAAAATAATATTACTTCATGAGGGTCTGTATGCTGAGTAATGAAAACGATATATTGAATTAATATTTTAATACTAAGTTACTAAGAAGTTTAAAGTCTATCGCCAGAAAACGTTTATTTATAGTTAAACAATTGGTTTGGGCAAACCTATGACAATGTAAACCGTTTAGTCCTTTAAGACATTATCGGAATAAAGTGATGTTTACGTTGATATGATTACACACACACATAAAGTAGAGGGAAAGTTGAAATTTTAAATTTAGATTTTTTTTTTAATACAATACAACTCCTCGAAGGCGAACATCCGAGATGTTCGGTATTGAGGGCACTGTTCGGATTAGAGGAACAAAAGGCTACTGTGGCAAGCCTAAAATTTCCTTTAAGCCTAGAGTTTAGGATACAAAAGGTAGTTTGTAACGTTGATTCGTTTTTATTTAAAGTGTAGATTGAATATATAAATGAACAAAAAATAATTGACAACCAATAATAATAAAGAACAAATATTGTAATTTGTGAAAAACTAAGACACTTCATGAAATGTTTAAAAAAAAAACAGTGATACTCCGACTACATTTAAATTGATGCAACTGAAATATCATTGAATATAAAAGAATGAATTATTCTGGAATCTGAATTTTTCTCGGTCTGTTAATTACTGTCTTCAGCAAGAAAGAGATTTTTTTATGTCTGCATGTTGGGTAAAATTAGTTTAAGTTCGAATATTAGCAATTAACTCTATTAATAATGTTATTTCTCAATTTACTTCAAATTCTACAAGCATTTTTAAATGCTATATCCCTTGAGAACGCAACTGATCATTATTCTTTGCACATTTCGTTAAGTGTGAATTACCATGACTTTTTTAAAAGACAACGAACCATCTTACCGTTGCACTCTCCACGTTTTTTGAATAGCACAAAAGGTTAGAGAGGTTAGTTTACTATGTCATTTAACATATAGCTGGAGGGAGATAAATAGGTTCATGCCTTTCATTAATGGCATTGGTGTGAGGAGAGTACATCAGACGGGAACTGAACTAGAATTAATACGCTACCCGTACACGCATCAATAAATAACGACAGGAAAAATATTTTCAAACGATGCTAAGCGTAAAGTTGTTTGATTATTTTAACTGTGCAGAAACTTTTAACATTGAATTTTTTATTATTTTCAGCAAAGAAACACAAACAACTATTAAAATCTCCTTGGTAGATGCATAATACGCTATGATGTATTATATGGCTTGCAACTCACACGTGAATATAAACATTATCTCAGTATAAACATTATCACGAAAATCAATGCTACTTAAATTGTTTGATTACTGGACAAGATAAAACAGCATTTTCTTTTGCCTTTAACTGGAAACAATTTTATGAAATTTACATTGTTCTCCGCTTAAAAATTTAATGATAACAAGTTCTGCCACACAAAGTGGCAATTCTTATATTTGGAATACGGAGGAAATGAGAATGATTCAACTACGTGGAAATGACATAGTATATATTAGCTGTAATTATCTGAACTGTTGAAAGTAAAGTGTTCTGAACTTTTGTCCTGAAATTAGCGATGAAATAGCTGAAGGCTTGCGTTGTTGTGTCTATAGGAAAGACTGAAAAGTGGAAAATAAGCCACCAGCTACGAGACGACGCAGACGATTTTGAACTCTATTTAGACTACAAACTGATTAACAACAACTAAGACATGAGTGCAATACTTCCTTTTGGTCACTTCTGACTTTTGTAAATATAAAACATAGCAAAAGGAGGTCCTTCTTTGAGTAATAGAATAATTCAACCATTTTTGCAGCATGTCTAACAATAGACTGAATATAAGGGTTCTACTCCAGGTCTGGTGTAAACTTGAAATACAAGAGATATTCAAAGCCCCATTGAGAATAGAACCGTTCATCGTAACGGGGCTTGGGGCTCGCTATTTGATCTGATCGGTTATACCGGTCGAGATCCTTACATTCGCGTACACGGAAATAGCCTAGGGGAAGGTATGAATACATCTCTTCTACTTCAAGCTATGGGCTAAACAGGGGGACTTGTATCTGGAAAAATCATTGTTATCCCCAAAATAATTTTAATGTTATATTCACTCGTAGAAAATGATTTATTCTTACAAAGCAAAATATGTTTCGTCACTAAACAGCCCACAAAGTGTTGATAATCCGTAAAAAATATATCAATCAATCAATTGGTCGACAATTATGAAAGGTTACTAGCTTGGTTTTTGATGTATTAAATTACAGGCCAGTTATTTCTCCCAATGAAAACAGAAAAACATCAGAGGGGCGACAAATGAAAGGCCCTGATCATCCTGGATTTGCTAAAGTTTGGCTTTATCTGCATAGATAATTGCAACAAGTCACATCTATCCAAATATGAATTTGAAATGAAAAATAATAAACACGAACATAGAAATTAATATTTAAAAAAACTCGCTGGGTTTTTATTCAAGGCCACTTTTGAGAAAATTCTTTAGCACCTATTGATATATCTCATTTATCAGCTGTTAAGTGGTAAATGCTGGAGACACGGTTGAAGCCATGATTAAAAATCTTACGTGAAATAAAAACTGTCAGATTTAAAATATTTCTGTAGTTATTTGCCGATCACATACATTTCTCTGTCGATATTTGCAGTTTACAGACATTTCTCTGTAGTTCTTGTAGTTCACTGGCATTTCTTTTGCAATATCATTCATAGAAAATTCTAATTTTCTTTATTTCAGTTTATACATTCATTACAGTTTATATTTCTATTCTCCTTTTATAACGATGTCTTTTACCGCATAAATTTATCTTGATTTGCAGCCGACAATTAAGAGTTTCCCTGTGGCTAAAATCATATCCATTTAATATTTCTGTTCCAAAAATATGAGTGTCGGTGAAATTTATAATGGCTTTCACTTGGTTCAAGAAAAATGAAGTAAATTTTATTTTGTTCATTTTTTTTCATTTGTTTTCAAAGTAGAAATTCGTTAGAAAAACATTTTTAAAAAGTAAAACGTCTGTGAGGTGTACTGATTTTTTTTTAGAACATCAATTACAAAATTGATGCTGTCAAAAATAATAAAATATTTAATGAGTGTTCTCTTTTTCTAATTCGAATATTAAAGCCATTGGTTTTTAAGTCCGCGAATTCTGATCATAATGCACTTAACACATCTGTGCTAATATCATTCAATTTAAAACAAGGAAAGTAACAATACCTACTTGCCCGGTACCATTTTCGACAACGTTATTTCATTTGAATGTAATTATTAATTTTTAATGTAAAATTTCGGAACTATGTTATAAGGTTCAAATTTCGTAATTTCTGAAATTCCCTTCTTTTATTGCGGCTTTTAGTTGGATCCATGATTTATTCCAAATGGTCGCAAGATACGGCTAACCAAAATTGGTTAAGCCATTTCATTGTAAATGACTGTACTGTTTATCCCAACGGTTACTGCATATCAACCAAATATATCGATCTGGAAAGTTTGTTACCGTCTCTAGATTTTAAAATTTTTAAAGTTCGATCGAAGTAGAAGAAATAAGCCATCATCCGACCTCAACAATTTGGTAAATTTATAACATTTCTGTTGGGATTCGTAAGTTTAAATAAGAATACCAGAATCCTGTAAGAATGGCGTTTGATTTAATGGATAACAACTCGGAATTGAAAATCGCAGAACTGAGTTTCCATTGCATTCATTTTCGTTACATTCACTCATGCGCAAATATACTTGGGAAAGGTATGTATCCCCGCCCCGCATCTATGGGTTAATTAATATTTATATCAGAAAATCATTATTATCTCAAAAGAAATTTACAATCCAAAAATATTTTCTGGGTTAAATAACCTACAAAACGTGGATAATCCGTAACAAATGAATCAATGAAAACCCGTCTGAATTTCTCTTGTTCGAATCAAATATATTTTAATTATTTGTAATGTCTGTCTGAATTTCTGCGATGAGGTGTATCCTGACACACAGTCAGAAAGATGTCGTCATCCTAGGCTAGGTACCTCAACCTGCTCGCTGAAAAAAACAGCATAGCATGATGAAAAAAAAAGTTTCCAAACTTAATAAAAACAAAGTTTTATCGTCAATATTATTAAGAGAAAAGACCAAAGTATTTTTATTATTTTATTAATTTTTTAATCCTTTCTAGCACGTTCGAAGCTTTGGTTAAAAGTATTGTTTTTTTTTTTTTACGTCAGCGGTGGACGTAATATTTACAATTATTTTTTATTCTTATTTATTTATTTATTTATTTTTTTTTTTTGGCGATTTTTTTTCAGGTGAAAAACGCATTGTTTTGGAACTTCTTGCAAAAATCAAATAATTGTCGAATTTTAATGAAACGTCCAGGACTTATTCACAAATGAATGAAATTATTTTTGAATTTTTTTTTAGAAAATCCTGGTAAAATATGTTTTTACATACGTTACCCGCACCCCAACTTACTTAATTTCATGAAATTTCAAGAAATTAAATTCCAATCACCACATATATTTTATTAGCAGTACTTCTTGGACAATTTAAATCATCTTTTTTTTTTTTTTGCTCTGAATCGTAAAATAAAAAACGCTATAAAATTATGATATTATTTAATTAGAAAAGCTTTTAATTGATTTTATAAATAAAATCAGTACAAGACGAGATAACCCTAGACAATCCAACCCCATAGATCAAGGAAGTATTCCGTTCAAAATACTCTGAAGGTACCCCTATCGGTAAACCCCTAAAGAAACCTGAAGAGCACACGATGTGATATTAACAATAAAGATGTGTGCATTTTTCGAATGTAGATAATTCAAATATTTCTAATGTATATCTAAAATAATTTTAAATTAATTAAGATAATACTACATATATTTAATTTCAATCATGTAAAGGATTGTGTAATCATTTCACCCCAAGCAAGGCGGTAATGTCACTAGTACGCATGGAATTACAGGGAGGAAAGTGAAAGACAAGACTGAGAAGATAGAGGATTGAGGAAAGAGCAATGTACGAACTGGAAGATGGCGATTGACGCTGCATTTAATTTTTTGAAGATTCTAGTTAACAGAGAAGCACGTAAACAGAAGGGAGTTCCACGGGCGGAGAGTGCGAGGAAAGAAACTGTTGGAGTAGAAATGGCGGTTGCATTTCACTATTTCAACACTAAAATGGTGGGATCCAGAGTTTGTGTTCTTCCTAAGGTCTGAAAACAAAGCCTTTCTCTTCACTTTGCAAATGCAATTATAATGCTATTTTTCTTCGAAAGGAAACTTACAACTAGCATTGTAAAATTGGTTCTTTAAGCCGATAGTCTGTACGGGAACACGTCAACTGATGGACTTCAGAAGTATACTCAGAATTTACATAATATATAATCACTTACATTTCAGTTTCTAGATTATCTATCTTAAAACCAAGAATATTCAGAGCAAATTGAAATTGATTCAATTGAAATTTTCTTGACAATAAAACAATTAATCATACTTATAATAAAACCCAGGTTGTGTGTGTGTCTGTTCGTCTATATATTGGATCGGATTTCCTACATTTTTCAACCGATTTCAACAAAACTTCACCAGACTACGTAAAATTACCTTGCGGTGGTTCTGACAGCGTCAAAAATTGGAAAAAACACAATTGTTTTTGCACGAAATCAATTTGAAAACACGATTAAGAGGCATCGCTCTCGCGAGAATGAAAGGGGGCAACTCATATCGAGTTATACTTATTATAAAACCCAGGTTTTGTGTGTGTGTGTGTGTGTGTGTGTGTGTGTGTGTGTGTGTGTGTGTGTGTGTGTTTATATATGGGATCGGATTTCCTACATTTTTCAACTGATTTCAACAAAACTTCACTCTTTTTTTGGCAGGTAGTGTTTCTTATTGTCTTGCACACTTTTTTCTTTATTTTTACATTCAGAATGCTTTAAAAATTCCATTTACAAGACAATTGTTTATAATAAAATTCTATTCAATCGGTAGACTCATAACGATTGAAAACAATGTTTTTGTTTGAGTTTGGGTTTGACCAATTCTTAAAGAAAAAAAAATAATTAAGACATGCGTGTCTGTCAACCTTAAACAATAATCTTTGTCAATTTTATTTTTCAGTCTTTATGATGGTCGATACTTGGTCTATCTCGTACCGTTACATCCCCGGGCAACGCCGGGCTCTACTACTAGTTTTCACTATTTTCGTCATTGAATTTCTTTTCTCTTTGTGTTAACTGATCTTTTGCGTAAGAAAGGCTGTGCTTTAGTCTTTAGATGCTTTCACCTTGGATGTACAAGCATTTTTAAATATATCCCTTCATGAATTAGATGTGGGCACTTCGACATCGTTGGCAAGCTTGTCTCACAAGACCAGTAACGATCGGAAAGTGAGTTCGATCCTCACTGAATTTTCTATACATTCGGCTTTGTGTCACATCTAAGCTACACTTAGTAATTAGCAATAACTCTACAAATTTCTGTATTATCTATAAATTGGTATGGTCATGGGAACGATAATGGAAATGTTTCCTACAGTTTTTTTTTTTTCAATTCAGACTATTCTTTCTCCATCCAAGTCTTGAAATCCCAGTCTACACTATTATTTTTACGCATAGTGATAGAATAAACGCAACAGACAAAGAAAAAACTCTGCACTATGATTTTACTTTCCGCACCGATAACAGATAAGCTACCCGCACACCATTGTACAGAGTTGCAAATCAATAAATATCAAAGTAAAAACGAGCTTCTTTATTGTAACTAAATGTGAAGTAACAATGTGTTTTACCTTACTGCCGTGAAAATTTGAATATCAAATCACATATTATTTACAGTTTTGCAGTTAAATAATGAATTTTCTCTCCAGAATCTATTTTATAAGTCTACCATTCGTCCACGCTTTGAATATTTCTGCCGCATATGGTCCGATGCTCCTGTTATATATTTAGAGATTCTTGATAAAATCTAAAGAAGAATCTGCAATGTTATTAGTCCTGACCTGACATCTCAGCTTCAGTCACTTTCCCATCGCCGTAATGCAGATTCTCTGTGCCTTTTCAATAAATACTTTCATGGTAATTGCTCTGATAAATTTTTCTTTATTAATTTAAGCGTAAATTTCAATTTCATGTTTTAAAGTTGAGTTGGCTTGATGTAACCTTAAGTTCTTTGCTAACAGTTTATTTTTTGCGCACTTCCGGTCTCTGCTTAAACGTCAACTTTGATTTTCAAAAATACAAATTCACTGTTAATAATTATCTTCTGTCTTGATGTTAGTGTTCTCGCTCTGTATATATTTTCGGAGATGAGTTATTGTAACTATTTACCCTATTTACATGGTTCTTACTGTATATCACCTGAAGGAGACTGGGGCGTATAACGGCCGAAACGTCGTGAATAAAACAATAAAGGTGAGGACAACAGTCATTAAGATGTAAATAATGTAAATTTTCTTGCTCTTTATCCTTAATAATGTATTTCTTTTTCTTATTCTTTCACTCACAGTACATATGAGTCTTAGTAGTTTCATTACATTGTTTGAGTGAAATGATTAAAAAAGAACTATTAAAATGTCTTTAGTGGATGCCTAACACGGTATATTTCACAGTGGCTTGTAAGACTTACGTAAATATATTCTTTGTATAAATAGTATCGCTAAAATCACTGCTACTTAAATTGTTTGATTACTGGACAAAAACGATATCATTTTCTTTTGCTTTTAATTGAAAGCAATTTACATTGTTCTTTGTTCTCGGTTTAAAAAAAAAAATAATGATAACATTTTAGCTGTTTCCATTATCTTTAAGTAACCGACTATTTGTGGGTTTCATAAAGGATATTGGAATTTAGGATTTCAAATTCCAGCTAAAGACGTTACATTCGCTTTCGTAAATATCCTTCGAAAATTATGGAGCTTCTTCTCCCTGAATATACACATTAACAAATATTGACAGGAGAACTAGATTTTATATGTCGCTAAAAGGAAAGTAAAAGCTTCAGGACGTCGGCGAATCATGACTCTCCTTAATACCCCGTCCTTTGTAGCTCTTAACAAATGTTGTCTTTTGTCATCTCTCTTAAATCCTGTTCTGTCATTCATTTGCACAAACTCGTTAACATTGGCAGACTGACCAATGTGTTATCATTCCCGAAAGCAAGTGAACGATGATGGAGAGGGATTTCTATATCAAATAAAATGCAATAAATAAACAAAGACAATTGTTTATAATAAAATTCTATTCAATCGGTAGACTCATAACGATTGAAAACAATGTTTTTGTTTGAGTTTGGGTTTGACCAATTCTTAAAGAAAAAAAATAATTAAGACATGTTTTAGTAATATAACGGAATAAGTACATGTTTTAGTAATATAACGGAATAAGTACATTATAAAATCATCTGCACGCTATCATTTACTCGAATTCAATAAGAGGATATTTTCAAAGATAAGGTTCATAAAGACAAGGTTTAGAAATTCGTTGTCTGAGAAGTTGGAATCCCATATTCAAAAGGAATTTTTATATGAATTGTATACAAAAGGCATATGTTAAGAAATTTGTTGTCTGAAGATAGGTTGGAATCATACATCTTGCTATCCATTGTAAAGGTATTGTTAAATGAATCGGATGCAGAAGACAAGGTTAAGACATTTCCTATTTGAGAAGTTGGGATCATATGTTTTGAAATCCAGTGATAATGAATTGTTAGATAAATTGGATGCAGAGGACAAGGGTAAGAAATTCGTTTTGTGGGGGAAGTTCGAATCATACATATTTTTATCTATTAAAAAGGAAGTGTTAGATGAATTGGATGCAGAAGCAATTATTTGCATATTCATATAATAATCTAGTGAACACAAATGATTGTTCATAGGATTACATGCAATGCCATTATTGTTTATAATAAAATTCTATTCAATCGATAGACTTATAACGATTGAAAACAATGTTTTTGTTTGAGTTTGTGTTTGACCAATTCGTAAAAAAAAAAGTAATTAAGACATGCGTGTCTGTCAACCTTAAACAATAATCTTTGTCAATTTTATTTTTCAGTCTTTATGATGGTCGATACTTGATCTATCTCTTACTGTTACATCGCCCGGGCATCGCCCGGCTCTACTGCTAGTTCTTTATAAGAATTAAATAATAACATGTTAGATGTGCATGAGCACTTACTCTACTGACAACCAATATTTTTAACCCATTCCACCACTACCCGTTAGGCTGATGAGGGGATGTTTTCCTATGTCCATCTTGTCTTGACTTATGCCATGTAAATACCAAAATCATGACCTACCCTTCAGAGTTATAAAATAAAAACAGTTTGCAAATATATGAGGTATATATTTTATTATTTCTAATGTATAATTAAAATACTTTTAATTTAATTAAAATTATTCGACGGATTCTGATCCTATAAGCACGATGGTCCATTGTAGCTTATGTTTTTTAAGGATTGAGCAGGAGGTTTTTACTCATCATTTTAGAAATTCGATTACCATCTTTTCTCGCTCTCTTGCGTAACAACGAACGGAGATGCAAAAAAATATCAAAACAATCAGATTGAAATCGCGAGTTCAGAGAAGGAATTGGATTCATAAAACATGAAGATTTTGGTAGGAAGAAGTAATTTGAATTCTCACTAATGACCTTTTCGCAATTTCAGGCAGCATTTGTGATTCTCTAGAATCCGAATAAAAAAAAGATAGCATTTAGTGATTTGAAACTCATTTCAAGATGTTTTTAACAAAAGATCGATACGTTGGTTTGGAAATCCGGCGACGTTTGGATTAGTAAAAAGATTACCCTTGAATCAATTTATTCTAATGTTATTAGAAAATTAATATAGGTTGAATGCTGCATGCATAGGAAGCGGGTGTTGAAAAGTTCTCCGCCCGATTACAAGAACCTTCCACCAAAAATATTTTATCAAGTTCTAGGGATTGAGTCCGATAGAAAAAAAATTCAGCACATTCTCCTGTAAACTATATCTACCCAGATATACTTAAAAAGTAGGAACACTCAACTTTAAGCGCAAGATGGAAATGGTCTTCTGTTAGAAGCTAATAATAATGAAGCATTCGTTTTGATTTCCTCATTCTGACAGCTTCAATTCGTAAGTCGTAGTTGCTGGAAATTTAATTATCTGTGAAATGCTATAACAGACAAAGATAAATATGACACAGGAATCTGAAAATGGCTTAGAATAGCGAAATATGCCTTCTAAAAGCTAAACAAAGTACTAAAGAATAGTAAATGTCTTCTGAATTTCTATCAGTTTTCGTATATGACACGATGCAAACATTTTTATATTTGCAGCAAATAAACTTGTACTTACGTTTTTAAACTAGAAATACTTGAAATTAATAGGTTTACACTTAGTTTAAAGACGGTCGTTTTTAGGGCGACATAAAACCTGTAAAAGTGAACAAGAAACAGAATCACATTTATGTTAAAACTAAAGTAGAAGACTGAAAACATAACCTTGGTTGGAAACCAGCCTACCGCAGAAAGAAACGGCAGGAAAATCTTCTGCCTAGTCAAGCATAATTCTGAACGCACATGATCGCCAAATTGTGTATCACATATAACATTTAATTGACAGATATAAAGACAAAATATTAAATATCGCTTTAATTTATCGTTCATTAATTTCCTTTACTTGTGCAAAATATTTTTTGCTAATGCCTTTAGTTTATCTTTACTAGAATTGATTTCGGGCGACCAACAAATAACACGAGGAATAATAGTTAATACTCTTTATATCTAAGTTATTTCAGCTAACAAAATTTTATTTAAAAATTCAAAGCTGGACAAAAGCTTTTTGCCTGTTTTTTTTAACAAAAATGTTCCCCCTAAATAAGGTCCAAGAGCCACTCGAAGTAGAGGCTGACAGTGTAAGAGATAACAGTTACCGTTTATGAGGATTATTTTAAAGCAAGATTATCCCAAGCAATGCCGTAAAGCCACTAAGGCACAAGGGGTAGCTTATGACTATTTTTTTGTGGCACTGAACGTGATCAAACAGTTTCCCTCTCATTGAACTGTTAGAGCCAGGCTAGAGGGAAAAATCAGCTCGTGCTCGTTGTTTGGAAGAAGTAGAAAACAAAAACATTACTAAGGAGCGACAACAATAAAAGAGTAATCAAGAAAATAGTAGATAGTAATTAACATTGCTTTAAATTTTTGAAAATTAAAGTTGACTAGAAACTATAGAGTTGGAAGAGAGTTTTACAATTGAGAAATGCGAGAAAAGAAACTGTTAGCATAGAACTTACGGTCACATCTAGCCAACTTAACTGTAAATTGATGATATCTCGACGCCAGTTTAGTAATTTGCTTAAATTCAAAAAGTCTAGGTACCATAGCGAAGAGCTCATATAGACAATTACCATAAAAGTATTTATATATGGGAAAATTAATGGGTAACCCTAGATTTAAACAGGTTAAGATTGTAACAATCAAGAAGGCAGTCGGTTTCACAAAGCAACGGTTTGCGGGGAGGAGTCGTTCGAGTAGAACTTACATTTCAACAATGAAACATGAAGGGAATGAAGGTGGTTCTTTACAATGTGCGCAGTGTGGCCGGTCTTTGCCGTGAAGGATTGAATTGGTGGAAATAACAAAAGTAGTGGTCTAAACACTGGGCATGGAAATAACGATAGAGGAGGGTGAGGCTTGCAACGTTTCATCTGAGGGAAAGAGGTTTCAGGGTGAAAAATAATTCATTACACGCAAGTCTGCGTAGACTCTTTTAGACTATCGAGACTGAAAAATGAAGACTTGGTAGCTTATGACTACTTTTTTGTGGCATTGAACATAACCAAACAGTTTTCTTCTAATTGAACTGTTAGAGCCAGACCAGAGCGGAAAAATCAGCTACTGCTCGTTGTGTACCAAAAGAATATAAACCAGATCAGCAAAAGATAAAATGCAGAATTTTCAATGAAAATTTTTAATAAATAGGATCCTGAAAGATTTCTAAGGACAATTATAAATTGACTTTTCCGGTAAGATCCTGAAGACTCAAATGAAGAAAGATTCCCGTCAAAGAAAACGCAAGTCAGTCAGAATTAAATGTTATAGCAACAGTTTTCAGGGATGATGTGGACATTTTCTAGGTTGACATTCTGGAAGGAAAACATCTATTTATTACGAAAGTATTTCAGAAAATTAACCATGTTTCTTTTAAAGCGACGTGGAAAGCTTAATTGGGGAAATCTTTTCTTCAATGACAATGCTCCTTAGCCATTTCTCTCATCAGATAAGGGAAACATTTCGTGAATTTAAAGGGAAATCATGAGACATCTACCTTACAGCCCTACGATATAGGAACTGATTTATTAACCCCAAAATGTTTGAAAGATACCCATTTTGAGACCAATGATGACGTAATAATTCTTTTTTCTTATGGTTGAACTCTCGCAACCATTTGTTCTTACGTGATTTTATAAATGGTTGATATCATTGCTTTCAGTAATGTCTTAAAGTTACTAAAGCTTATCCTTTTAATTCCAGTTTTTCAGGAACGTTTTCACCTTTTGCAATGTCGATTGTGTATATATGAGTTATTTCGTTAGTTATGTTTTCCTTTTGGATTGTGAACTGCATATTTAATAGTAAATGGATTGATTTTGCTTCTTTTTTTACTTTTGCTATATCGGTGTAGAAACATTGGCTTCATAAGGCTTACTATATTGTCATTCTCATTCCGTTAGCATTGATATAAGAGTCTGGTGTATATCTCTGGTTGCTGCTAAAGGTAGACTTCAAGACTAGAAGAGTGTACATTATTTATACCTGGTACTCCCGCAATATGATAGAGAACCAACAAAGCCTGGTAGTATCAAGAGGTACACCTGGGGCACCGTTGTTGCATAAATGATACCGTAGCCCGAAAACAAGCCTGAACAAACGTCTTCCTTTAAAGAGGCCTCTGATCCGTACACTGCTCTTGTTGCAATAGTCATTGGATTACGCTTTATATTCATATACGTGTATTTAATAAATTTAGTTTAGTTTCGTAAACTAGGAGAACTCAAAGGAGGAAGATTGTTATTCTCCAGGTTTTCTATTAGAGAATGGCTTCTTGCTTTGAAAATCATAATTCTAAATTATGGCTTTCAGCAGTAAAAATCTGTGACTATTAAAGACACAAGGCGATGTGAATGTTTACACGTTATTCTATTTTTATGTCTACAATGTGCGTTGCGTATTTTCTCCGAACATATATCGATATTATTTTTCCGTTAACACGAAATGTAAAAACGAAATAAATAATAAACTCACGTCTATTTAAGTATATATAATCTTTTTAAATGTCGATATGTTGTGTACCTTATTTGACCGCACAAGTAGATAGCTTTATATGGCAAGTCTATTTACATTTTCCGTACAATAGTGTGTTATTTTCGTGAGGCAGATATAGTGTGGAAGATGTTTTAAAATGACGCACGTTTGTGAGATAAGCAGTGACTATGTCAAAAGTTACAGATGAATCAGCAATGCTTTTAATAATTTATGGGATCAAACAGTCACACAGAGATAATCCCGTGAGACATGAAGCAACGAAAGGGGAGCCGAGATAAAGTTAAGTGAGAAAACTAGTCACACAAATACAAACAGCAAAGAAACGGATTTTATCATGTGAGAGCTGCAGCTCTTTGGCAATGTTTGCAAGTGGATGCTGGAAATATCAGAAATGGCAAATAAATAAAATAGTCTCGTCAGATCTAGACTCTCATATGGATGCCGTGAACAGCGACCAACTCTTTCAGAAATCTCCAAACTTATCATCTAAATATAACCGTTTTTGCAGATCAATAATTAAAAATGGTTTCACATGAATGTATCGCTTCAGTTTTAAAAGACACTTCATCATCAGACCCTATAGACTACCGCTATAAAGTCACAAAGCTTTAATAAATAAATAAGCAACATCCCTCGAGAAATTCCAACTGCAAAAACAGCACAAATGGTTCTCACATGTAACTGGAAAGAAAAATAATTAAATAATCAAGATGTTGTCTTCCCCAACTAACGTAAACGAAAGGTCTGGAAGGAAACTCCCATCTCTCTAAGAAAGTGCGACTTTAAATATCTAATTTATGAAAATCTCTTTTAAGAAATATATTTTATAAATTTTAACAGAGAGCAATATTAACTGTTCAATAATTGCCGATTAGTTCCTGTATGGAAATTTTGTCAGTATTTTATATATATATATATATATATATATATATATATATATATATATATAAATAAAAAAGAAAGAACAGTAAGATATAAAATCCGGTGTTCTTATAGATATTTTATTTTTACAAAATAGTGCTCAATGTAAATTTACAGAGCATTAATATTATAAATTAATTGATTTAAAATATGGTTATTTTCGCTACACAGCAAAAAAAAAAAATTGCAAAAATAAAATTAGGGTTTTAGCTTCTATTTTTGAAACATGGTTGAACTGTGTAGCGAAAATAACCATATTTTAAATCAATTAATTTATAATATATATATATATATATATATATATATATATATATATATATATATATATATATAGTGTTCTAATACATGTATATGCCTGGATAAATGTATAAGTGGGTACACGTATAGAACAGTGTATATGCCGGGTGTAACAACAAAATTGTCCAATTGTTAGATTATGTTTTGAACCGTGTTATCCTAAAATGATTAAAGATATCTTACTGGAATTCTCCGAGGTTGTTATAACAATATTGGGCTCTACTTTGAACAAGAAGAATGTATTAATCACTAAGCTAAAATGATCATCCCTCTTCCTGCTGTGACCTCCTGATCCAGTTTTTCTCTCTACTGTTCCCCTTATTTAAACTTATTCAGCGTTCTAATGGAATTTGAAGATGGAAGTCAGAGTATGAATGCTGGTAACATTACTGGAGACCTGAGTTTTTTTCCTCTCACCATTGCTCAGTCTGGAAGACATAATGGGGCTGACACTTTAACTCATTCTCTTTCTAGCTGAATAAGTCAAAGAGTTTTCAGTCATTCTTGCGATAAATGGTGTCAAGATGGTTAAACGTGTTACCTAAAAACTTTGAAATTAGTGTAATGGCTTTTCAGATATTAAACATTTTATGGGATGAACAATTATCCCACTCTGTTACACGATTTGGACAATTTAGCACCCAGTATATACACACACGCACACACACACACACACACACACACACACATATATATATATATATATATATATATATATATATATATATATATATATAAGATAATGATATATATTTTTACATATCAAGAACAGTATTGGTGGAATTGTATGACAAAGTGGAAAAAGTTTAATTGTGACGCGTTTCCTCCATCAGGACTTCATCGGACTAAATTTGTTATGTTGGTAGGACTACACAACAGAGGGATGCTGAGAATTTTAAATTTTTATCTAGCCTAATTCATTTAGAGTCTTATTGTTTCCATCACTTTTGTAAGTCGACATTCCACACTTTGATATTAGAAGATCTGTCAGGAATGGTAAAATGTTGTAAGAGCCAGGGCGCAGATTTACTGCAGATGAAAATTGCGATTCGTGCACTTTCTACATATTTTCGGCGTATTGAATTATTTCTCCTTTTATCAGTGTAGCATTTTTTATGCCAAAGTTGTGGTCAGTCTCGTTACGATGTGAAACCATCGTATTTATTGTATAATTTTGAAAAATGACCCTTTTCTGTTCATATATTCTTTTATTTAGACTCCTTGCGGTTACTCCTGTGTATTTTTTTGTGACAGTTATTACAGGTGATGGTTTAGACCTCTCCTTCAGATTTTAGTTTATTGTTTTGTTTATTATTGACTAAGTCTTTTATTGTTTTGGCTGTAGTAGTAAGAACTTTTATGTTGAGTTTAGATAGATTCTTTTCGATTGTAGATATGATAGAATTAGTAGGCAGGATAATATATATTTTTGATTCATTTCGTTTCTTGTGGGGGTACCATTTTTTGATTTGGAATATTTTGTGGGCCTTTTGTTTTGCATTGAATATACAATAATTAGGATACTGGAGAAGTTTGAAAATGTTTTCAATTTGTTTCTCCTGTTCGTCTAAATAATCCGAGATGCATATTCTTAGTGCTCTTAGGTAGAATCTGATGATTATGCCATGTTTTATTTTGTTGTTATGATGGGAATAGGTATTTATTTGGTCGTTTTTGTTGCTTGATTTCCGGTGGAAACCGAGTTTTAAACTCTTGTGATTGCGATGTAGCTTGACATCTAGGAAGGGTAAGGAATAGTGTTCTTCCATTTTGTATGTAATTTTCATTGTGTGTTCGACTTTGTCTAGTTGATCTATTAGTTCAGGTAAATCAATATCATAAGGATATATAAGTAGAGCCTAATCAATATAACGAACTATTACCGATTGTTTGGGTAAAATATTTTGGAAAGGACCGAATTCGAGAAAATTTGAAAAGATATATGCCAACACTCCATTGAGAGGCGATCCCATTGTTAATAGTATTTATTTATTTATATTGGTCTGTATATAAATTTATACATTGAGCTCTCATAATTAAGTTGACTTTTTAATATTAAACGGACCTCATTGGAATAATCTCTACCACCTACAGATCTGGTAATATATATATATATATATATATATATATATATATATATATTTTTAAAGACATTTAGAGTAGCTTATATTCTTTTATAGATATAAGAATTTTAGTAAATGGTCTGTTTATAATAAACAGTATTAGATAAATAAACAGAGCATTTACTAAAATACTTGTATCTACAAAAAGAATGTTAAGCATAAAATGTCTTTAAATAATTGTCGGACTTTGTCCATTTCATAATATATATATATATATATATATATATATATATATATATATATATATATATATATAGTGGGAACAGTGGGACAAAGTAGAAAAGCTTTTTTAACGACGCGTTTCGCCGACGTTTATTAGGTTTGGTTTTTCTTTAATCCTCAAAATCCCAACGCTTTTCCCTACATGTATACATCATATATATATATATATATATATATATATATATATATATATATATGTGTGTGTGTGTGTGTGTGTGTGTGTGTGTGTGTGTGTGTGTGTGTGTGTGTGCGTGTGTGTTTGCGTGGTTGTGTGTATGTGTGCTTTTAAACACTTGATTTTTTATTTCGACATTATTTCTTATTGCTATAAACATATTTGTGAGCTCAAGTCTTTTTATACGAAATATAGGTCTTAAATGGATGAATTGCGCGTTGCTTTGCTATGATGGCTTCCTGTGGCTTCATAGGAAGGTACAGTTTGTTTCAAAGTCGCTTTGTCGATTAAAAGGAGAAACCCGGTTCAATTCTCGTCGAGGGTAAATATTCTTATGTCGGAAATTCGATCTGTACGCCGCTAGACATTGATTTCACTTTTTAAAAAAAAAACAAAACAACGACCCATGCTTCAAACATGTGTACTCACATACGAAACTGTGCAGATATGAATAACTTCGAACGACTCTATGACGCCTGGCCAACTGCTCTTCGTGAGCTCGTTGGTTAAGGCGTGTCGGGCTTAACGATAGCTCCCTTAACCCTGATGGAATCAGATTCAAATCCTGCCGGAGAGCACCAATCTTTCTTTAATAAGATTTCTCGAATATTCAGGCTGGTAGGCAAAAATAAATAAATATACTGTTTAACAAATAAAGGGAATGTTCACTCAAATACGAGTACCGACTTAAATAACGGTTAAAGTGATAAATATATATGAATGTATGTGTTTGTGTATGTGTTTGTGTGTGCGCGCGCATACGCTTTTGAGTGCGTCTCCACGCACGCAAATGAATGATGTGATTGAAAATTGATTAGTTATGCCTTTCTTTGCAAGATGCTTCTTTCGGCAAATAATGGTTTCACTGATTAAATCAATAGAAATAGAGGCAAAAATTTTAAAAGGTAGAAAATAGTGAAGAAATAAAAATGGAAATAAAGACAAAAAAATATAAAAAAAATCAAATATCGTAAAAGGAAATCCAAATTAGTGGTGGTTGGGGAAGGAGGAGGATGGAGAGTTGTTTTGTTTTTGTTTTTTAAATCGCGGAAAAAGTGGCGGGAGAAATACAACACGCGTTTGTTAAACTTTAACTTTCTTTTTTTTTCATTTAAAGAGAAAATAATTTATTAAAACTAAAATGAATTGAAAATGCACTAATTCCAACATTTTTCACGATAAAATTACGCCCAGGATCATACAACATGCCATCCTTCCTTACAAAACTACAGCTGAAACAATACAAAATAAAAGCAATAAAAATGAAAATAACAAAAGGTATAAAAAATGAGATGGGCGAGTTTAACATATCGATACACCAGACGTCAAATGTTTAAATTTAAAGTTGTGCGTTTCTGAATTTTTATATTATTCAATGTAAAAATTCTGAACGGGATTGGTGCATTTTCCTTTTCTCCCTGCACCCTATATATATATATATATATATATATATATATATATATATATATATAGCGTATTTGTAAACAGTGACTATTACCGCTAATAATGCAGAGACTCTAACAACGGATTCTGTCCTCTAGGTCGCTGGATTTTTTATGAAAAAATAAATACGCAAAAATTTGCGTTTCTCTCTGCGGAGCGTCGATAGGAGAAAAGTTAGAATTTCCGACTGAGTCGGGATTGAAGTGATCGGATGTCTGAGAAGGTGCGAAACAGTCTGTGTATGAGAGCGTGTGTATTTCGCCGTCGTTAACGTAACTCGTTGCCGAGTATTGCTTTGCTGATAGGCATTTCATTCTGTGTGAAATGTGTCATGTTAGGGTGTCTGCAGCTATCGCATGGTAAGGTAAGAGAGTTCATTGGATGGAGGGGGTCTGGCTTTTCGTCTCTTCTATTTGCCTTCTGGTGTTATCGAAGAATGAAAGTTTTTTGTGGACTGCTCTTCTCCAATCTCTTTCTGCACCTTGCCTCTCCCAATTGACAGGAACTATTTTTGTCCTGAGCAAGGTGTTATTGAGCTGTTCTTTGAATCGATGACATGGGGCTCCACATGGTCTCTTGCCACATGCTAACCCCAAAATGAGGATTTGTTTGGGTGGATGGATGTCTGGCCATCGGGCAA
Organism: Acanthosepion pharaonis; assembly: GCA_903632075.3. Taxonomy (NCBI): domain Eukaryota; kingdom Metazoa; phylum Mollusca; class Cephalopoda; order Sepiida; family Sepiidae; genus Acanthosepion; species Acanthosepion pharaonis. The sequence goes on along the minus strand of CAHIKZ030000541.1, from coordinate 1,037,882 downwards.
GGTGCCTGGCACATCGAAGTCCGTGGCGAGCCATTCAATTTAGTCATTTATTCATATATATATATATATATATATATATATATATATATATATATATATATATGAATAAATGACTAAATTGAATGGCTCTGCCACGGACGATATATATATATATATATCCCTCCAGCTATGGGTAAAATAGCAGGACAGACTGGGTTCTATAGCCTTGGATGGCAACTGGTCTAGGAGAAGGACAACTCTGAATTCAAAACCTGCGGAGGGTCGTTTGGGAACCTTGTGGCATTCGGTGCACCAGGTCTCTGTATTTGTCCCTTCAAAAAGTGTGGATGGTCCTGCACGAGGCCTTCGCCACTATAATCAAATCTCATGTTGCTGTTGTCGGACTGTCGGTTTCCTGGAAACTGATCTGCTTGACCCTCATACGTCGAATCTCGACGGGAGAGTCGATTATATATATATATATATATATATATATATATATATATATATATATATATATATATATATATATCCAAGTGGCAAAATTTAACTATGTGGGACAAACTGGTACAGAATTCTGACTTCCATTGAACAAGCATAAGAAAACTATCAGGAACAACAAATATAATTTTAAAACACTTCAATCTACCATATCACAACGCAGATGATATTGAATGCACGTTTTGACGTCTTCCTTCTACAGCCGAGGGGCGAGACGTAGATCGGAGTTGAATTTTATTTACAAAATAATTTCAAATATTGATCGATTAAACAAGGATCTGGGTTTACTCAGAGAATATAACTTCCATAGGAATACCTCCAACCAACAAAATTCCTCGAAAGAGTACGTACCACTTCTTTGGTTATTCCTCGCATCATTGAAAAATAAAGAGTCGTTTTCGAAAATTCCGACTTTAAATTTTATTTCTTCGTGCTATGTTTCAATCAAAAGGTTAATATGTAATAAATATCAATTTTATTGACAATATTCGTGTCATTTCGTTTTTATCCATTAAATTTCATTAACCGGTCTATTTAATCAACATATTATAAGAAGCGCACATGGACTATATTTCATTTTAATCATACATATATATATATATATATATATATATATATATAATTATTTTTTATAAAAAAAATTATAACATAAGTATGTTATAAAATCACTACAAAAATAGCCATTTTGTTTCAACACACTCTGTGTCTTATCAAGTGATGATGTTGAAAAGAAAATAAATGGTTTTAAAAATTTCAGATTAATTAACGATCCTACACTAGGGGGGAAACATTGTTACAAAAGCTAGAATAACCAATCAAAAACGAAGTATAGAAAGATTCAAAAGCTTGACAACGAAATCATGTTATAATAGCTATTCAGATCTTTAAATACGTGTAATATTAAAAATAATTTATACTAACCAATAATTATTAAATTATATGATAAAATTTAATATTAAAATTAAAAACTGGCAATTTTAAAATCCAAATTTAATCACTATTAAGTTTAAAAACTACAAAATTATTGAGAAAAGAAAAAATATATACGTTTATTCAATTCATTTCTTCATTGAAATTACGTTCGACAAGACGCTACAATATATCCGGTCATTTGACAATTTGAGTTTAAGACCAAATTCACACACTTTAAAATAAAAAAAATAAAAAAGGAATAGAAGGGGAAAAGAAATAAATATATATACATGTATTGTCAGTAATGAATTGAATAAACGTATATATTTTTTCTTTTCTCAATAATTTTGTAGTTTTTAAACTTAATAGTGATTAAATTTGGATTTTAAAATTGCCAGTTTTTAATTTTAATTTTAAATTTTATTTTTAAATTATTTTTAAATTTTATCATATAATTTAATAATTATTGGTTAGTATAAATTATTTTTAATATTACACGTATTTAAAGATCTGAATAGCTATTATAACATGATTTCGTTGTCAAGCTTTTGAATCTTTCTATACTTCGTTTTTGATTGGTTATTCTAGCTTTTGTAACAATGTTTCCCCCCTAGTGTAGGATCGTTAATTAATCTGAAACTTTTAAAACCATTTATTTTCTTTTCAACATCATCACTTGATAAGACACAGAGTGTGTTGAAAACAAAATGGCTATTTTTGTAGTGATTTTATAATATACTTATGTTATAATTTTTTTATAAAAATAATTATATCTGCTCTACTTTGTATTGAGCACTCTTTTAAGAATAGTAATTGTTGGTTATTGAATTCATTCCGTATATACCAATTATATACTTGGGTATATATATATATATATATATATATATATATATATAGACTGACACTAACAATAAAACCATTATTTGTCGGAATAAGTTTTTTCTAAGGATGAAACACTTAATGTACTTTTCTATTTTGTTGTTCGATTACCACTAACAAACACATTTGCTTTATTTTGCCATTCCAGATCTATTAGAAAGTATGGTGGTCTTTATTTTATTTTGACTTGATCTTCGAATTCTAAAAGTATGGATGTTTTCATTTAACATCTGTTTCGAAGTAAAATAAATCATTTCTCAGTAATTTGTTACTGTTCTCGGCTCTATATTTTATAAACCGTTCAGTTATACAGGGTGCGATGGATAAATCGTCGTCTACATTACGCAAAAATGAAAATAAAACCGATATTTCATTTTAAGATATTTTTACCAAAATTACACAAAAATATCTGGAAATACTAAAGAGTACGTTTATTTAATAAAATCACGATTAACTTTAACCTCGGCCTCCAGACGACTTTGGAATCTCCTGCAAATCTTCGGGATGGTCTTCTTCTCTAAGTTGGTGAATGCTGCCATAATTCTTGCCTTCAGTCCATCTTTGGAGTTACAAGGAGTTTGTTTGGTCTCTCGCTCATCTACGCCCCACACATAATAATCACGGGGGGTTCCATTCTGGGGTATTAGGTGGCTAGATTAAGTGGCGATGTGATCGCAGAAATTGTCTGATAGCCAAGACTGGTTCTCCTGCTTGTGTGCCATGGTGCAGAGTCCTGTTGCCAGACATGGGATTTACCAGCAACCACCCTCTTGAAACATAACAGCACTACCCCTTCAGGGCACTTGATGTAGACCTCCTTTGTGAGCCAGGAGCCCTGTGGAGGCATAACTATTCGTATTGGAGCTTCCAGTGTGAATGCCATACAGAATCCCCTTTTCAAAATTCTGGAGGAGTGAATTGCGTTATGGTGCTCTTTTGCTCACAAACGGTACCCAACTGACCCTATTATACTGTGCGGTCGACAAAATCAAAAACAAACAAAGCACATGCGCAAAATTACAAATATAAAATGGCGACAATTTAATCATCGCACCTTGTATTTTGCTATTTTAAAATTACATTTCAACTTGCAAGTTAACGAAGTATATCTACCACGATATATGCAACGATTCCACTGGAAACTTGAGCAAATGTCCGTCTTCTCAAGCAAAGAAAATATTCCAAAATTCTACCAGGTGTAAACGGTTTTCCTAGGTTAATTTCTTCGTTAATTTAGAGACATACCAACACTGTTCGAAATATTTAATATCGAATATAAGTCTTATAGGACGAAAGTCACAATGAATTAATTGTTCCTATATAACAGAAATAAGAAAAAAAGAGAGGTGAGACTGATTTAACGACATCCCAAACATTGTTGAGTTATGTAATATCAAACATTAGACTTATAGGACAAAAATTACAATTAACTCATAGATAGGTAAACATCGGTTCAATTTATAATTGTAAGATAAAGATATGTCCGGTTTACATTACATAATAGACATAGGTCCGTTTAAACATGAGTGACATAAGTTCGGTTTACCCTAAAATCAAAAGGGAGACATAGGCCTGCTTTACACTAGAGACTACGATAATTATATTGAATGTGCTCTTTCGTAAAAGATATATTTTGTGTTCATATAATCTTTTATTAAATTTTAAAATGCTTTCCTGCGGTATATATTAATGTTTATAGTGCAAATTGCTGCTTCTTCTTTTAAGTTGATATTATCTGATATGAATTAAATCTATTATTATGCGAATTGTAATATAGCTGTATTATTGTATTATAGCTGTACCAAATTTTATATTACGTTTAAATAAATTATTTTTAATTGTAATCTATATTGTGTCGTATTCATTATTTAGCTTGAAGAAAATCCCGTTGAACGGGATGGAACGCGTCACATGGAATTTTGTCCATTTTATCATTCCGTTACTCACTATTAGTCAGATATATAAAGGTTTCTATGCCATATTTTCTCATATACATGAATCAAAAAATAATCATATACTTACAGAATAGAGGTATGTTGAGGGCACCGAAGCCTCAAACATACAAAATTTATCATTTAAAAGCAACAATTCGAAACAAAATCCAAAATAATATTTATTCAAAAACGACAGTATGTATTGACTGTATGTGAATCGGTTGTGTACGAGTATATATAGGTAAAAGTGGTTTTCACAGTTGAGCACATGGTGAAGAAACAGTGTTTAACTGGTGCCGCTAATATGGTGTGTTCCGAGTTCTTGACCAGCTTACCATGGCGATGTCGTGAATCCATCTGTTCCTTCTTTGGCCGCAGTTGTTGAAGGAGTGGAATAAAGGAATGAGTGATTCCATTCCTTCTATCTACCGACATAAAGTTCAGTAGTTGGCGGACGTCTCCTTTCTGAAATGAAAATTTCTGCGCTATTTATATGTTTATGATGGCTGCTTATGATGGCTGTCGATGACGTATGGTGCGGACGTAGTTGTAAGCTAAATATTGCACCTAGTTGAGATAAATGCTCGCGGCGAGGAAAATGAGTGGAGGAAAAAAAACGTATTTTCAGGCAATCGTTTTTTTAGGTCCGCTACAGGTATATACTTGACTCAAACGTTATATACTTAAATCCAGTGTAGATAGGTTTATTTTACACTTGAGTCAAAAAGCAAAAATAGCTATATCTGAATCAGAAACATTTACATTCGACGATTTTTAAATAAATTTATAAATACAATTTTCCTTGAATTTTTGATATATGTTAATGTTATGAGACCTTACCCAGAATAACATAATGGACTATTCCATACGTAATAAATACTGCGCCTCAAGAGAAAGCAAGGAGTTCAGTCTGAATTCGGACGACCGGCTGACCTGCTGATCTAATCTGACCTGTTGAACTAATATGCCTTCGGGCGGGGAGGAACCCGAACGAGGCTACGCCGAAGGGCGGAGTCTCTTTCGAAGAGGTAAACCGACCCTGAACCCGTTTATGCTGGTTCAAAAGGCATATTTTTGGCCGAGCCCACGGGCTTGGAGATCCCACTTTAAACCGGCCTTGTGCCACATGATGCCCTCGTGGGCGGGGTGCCTAAATACTGTTCCGTCTGAAGTCTGAGTTCCGTCTGAAGTCTGGAGTGAAGTCCCTCTGGAGTGAAGTCCGTCAGGAGTCTGTCAGTCAGTCAGAGCGAGTGAGTGTGTCAGTCGAGTCAGAGGCAGTTCGAAACAGAGTTGCGTTCAGACAATTACTACTAAACCTGATTGTTCGTACTAACATTTTCTTCTTCTCTGTATATATTCCTGTTTGTAATATATCTGTGTTATTCCATTTCCGTATTTGAGTTCTTCTTTATTGGTTCTACCCGTGGACTATCACCCGGGGTACAAGGAACCCGACCATAACAGTTAACTTCTTTAAAATCGTTTTTTTTGTTTTATAATTCAATCTAACAAACTGCGATTACTGTTAATGTAAAAATTTGAATAATATTTTGCTGAAGGTAAAGTCTGATTTTAATAGTCAAGTTGCTATCCACTCTTTGTGGATGCTTCAATACTCTTGACATTCTCAAAACTTTGTGGTTATCTTTAATGGAAACTCTTAGAAAATAAATCTTTATCCAGTATATCACAAAGAAACTGCATAAATTTTTGTATGCAGTTTATTGAGTAAATACATCAAAATAGAAATCGGAGTAAGCCTTATTTAATGTATCCAGTGAACAAGAAGATCGTAAGAGACGAGAAAAACTACCTGGATATATTCACAACCGACATATTCTTAATAACATTATGTAGATAACACTATGTTGATGATGGACTCAGAAGGGAAACAGCAAAAACTCCTAAACGGATTAGCAAGGAAAAACGAATAAAAACGAACTGTAACAAAACGAAATAGCTGGTCGTCATCAAGGGAGACAACCCAAGGTGTGAGCTACGAATGGAAGACGTCAGTACCAATCAGATGTAGAAATATGTTGCTCTTGTAGTAACAGGCGACGATGAATGTAACACAGAAATCCCCGACAAAATAAACTGAATAGGATATATAACTCGAAGAGAAAATAACAATATAATCAAGATGTTGGGTTTTCCACACTACTTCAAAGGAAAAGTTAGGAAGGAAACTCCCATCAATATTGGAAATGAAGGTAACAACTACTATACTTAAGAAACCTATTTCCTGATTTTTTTAAAATTTCATTCGAGTGGCACTGGCTGCTCCGTCAGTGAATGCCTAATGTTTCTTTATAAGGAAACGGCTTATATTACCATTACTATTGAGAGTAGCTGGAGAAAACGATACTGGATTGGTTTTTGAGCTATTAATAGTTCTAAACATTAAGCAAAGTCAAAGAAGAGGTTAGTTGCCTGGGTGATATCATTTTGTATTTTGAAAATGTGTCTATAAATAGTGATATTAGCTGCAGACATATTTAAGAGAATGTTCATGGGCAGATCGTTAATGAAAAGCAATATTAACGTAAAACCGAAGAAAGGGTATAAATAATCAATTAATCCAATCACTATCACATTCTCTCAATATTTCTTGAGGTATTGCAATTACTTGCATTATTTACATTGTTCGGACTGTTGTCTTCATCTTTATTGCCATATTTACGAGATTTGGGCGTTGTACGCTCCGGCCTTCTTCAAGTCATTGGAATTTCGAACTGAACCCTTTATTTCAAGGACACATGGCCCAGTGGATAAAAACGTTGGTTGGATCTACTGACTTAGAGTGGTGAGTTCAATACCTGGCTACTGCAGTGGTGAACAAAAATCTGGAGAATTGAGTTAAAGGGAGATAATTGATACATCAGGAAGAGGTATGGCACGTGGAACTAGAACAATCTATCCCGAAATAAAGGGCTCAGTTCTAAATTTCCATCACTCGAAGAAGGCCGGAGCGTACAACGGCCGAAACGTCGAGAATATGGCAATAAAGATGAGGAAAATAGTCCAAACAATGAAAAAACTGTGAATGCTATCACATTATTTCATATTTGTAAATGTTATATCGTAAGTATTTAGAAACAATATGTGTGATACAAGGAGTCCTCGCTGGATTGACTTCGGAGATCCACAGGATCAAGTGGGCTATAAATGATTTCAGCCCGACCTGTAGCACCGGCAGTATTATGACAACCAAAATTGATTGAAAATAAGAAAGCTACAAAAGAACCACCCGTTATCCACAAGTAGAGAAAAAGAAATTAATTCTATGAATAAAATAACCAAAAAAATTAATATAATCTTTCGGAACCAAATGCCACTTGACCGGAAAGTTGGGAATTCCAAACGTGGCCAAGCCGCATTCTAGCATGGACCACTCAGAAAGTGTCCGTTAGGATGTGGCCAGTCGTCTGTCGTGATATAGAGACAGGCAGACTTGCGGTGGGTGAGAATCAGTCAGATGAGAGATATAAATTGTCCATCACAGAAATAATTAGAGAAGCTGAAAGACCCAATCTGTTTATCTATTGTAAGAAAGGACAGAAGTAGCAGCGAAGAGGTGCCCTGCGTATGTTGCCTACCTTCCAAAACGTGTCAGGGAAATCCATGCATAAATAACGCAGTATCAGTCAATTGAGTGCCATGCGTGATACACGCTTTGGCGATCATGTATCTTTCGATATATGACTGACGAGACAGATTTTTCCCGCAGTAGGCTGCCATTTCTTTCTGCGGTAGACCAGTTGCCATCAAAGTCTATAGAATCCGATTGCTGAAAGACTATCCCAGTGCAACGGCTGCATCTTTACACGTGTACAAAGCAAAACTGTATAGCTGGAGACGCTTTAAAAAACAGTTTTGTCTTCCATAGAACATTTTATGAAATCTGAAAAAATATTAATACCATTCGTCATTCCAGACACTTTGCCCGGAAGCAAATTTGCAATGTTTTCGGCTACTGACAGATAAACATGTCGATATATTAAAAAAGTAAACATTACAAGTTGTATAGATACATATAGATATAGAATTATATCATCATATAGAATTTCAATCAATTATAAAGATGCCAATATTTAATCCTTGGATATTTGCATTTTCATCTTGAAGTAAATGGTTAAATCACTAAATCAACTTAAGAAAACGCACATCAGTAAGTCCATAGTCTAATAATAAAAAAGATTTTTTATATTAGAAATATTTATTTTTCAATATAGTAGCCTTCATTTCTAATGCACGTAACGCTTTTTTATGAATGACATCAATTAAACATTCTTCTTTAATTTTAATTTCAGTTATATTTTCATCTTTTGACACAGCAGTCGGTACGTATTTAATTAGTACATTATATCTTTCTTCTTTTATGTGGCATGTACCTTCGAAAATTGAGTGATCATGGCTCTCCACAGTTTCCTGTTGCTCTAAATAACTCTTGGTTCTTTATCAGTTTCTTTTGTTGTAGTTCTGCCAAATTCTTTTGGTCATCTTCTCTCATTATGTGGACCAGAAATTTCAACTATAGTTTTCTGATTGTTATAACAAAAACATTAAACATTGATATTATATATATACATTATAAAAATATTATTATACAATATCAGTACAGAATTCTTTGTGTGTGTGTGTGTATGTTTAGTTGGGGTGGCTAATTTGTGTTGATTAGCTTTATTTGATTTGATTTGTTTATCGGCATATCAACTCATTATGGGTCATTATGGGTCATTTAAAGCCGAAATTAAATATTCTTGGGATATTTGAAGTAATAAAAATATGTTATTCTGCTTTCACAATTGAATACAGGGTAGATGATACTCACCTTTTGTGTATATACATGCTTGTGTGGACAGGTTTACTAGAGGTGGTGATATATGTGTGTTTTATGTTGTATGTTTTTATGTTGTAGTTTTGCTGAAGTTATATTTTGAAATACAGTTTGATTTAAGAAATTGTAGGATATTGTATGAATTAATGCCATGAAAGTGTTTCTCTCATGATTGGTCGTTTCGTTCGTTGATTTTGTTTAGCTGTATATCAACCTCTGATTTATTTAACGCCAAAATCTTAATACTTTGAACACAATTTTATAACTAAATAGATTTTGAATGCAATTGTATGCATTCAACAACAGATAAAATATATTGGTGGTCCTTTTTATATACAAATGTATTACTGGTATTTTTAGTATAAAAATGCAGTTATTGTTTCATAGGATTTTGCTTGGGGAATGCACTATTTGTTCATAGCTCGGACCCTAACAGGTGCTACTATCCCGGGTCATGGGGGACATGGAAAGAACAGATTTAAATGCATTCTAATAAAATGAAAAGATTGATTTTCTAACTGATTAAAGAAAGATTATAAAATATGTTAAATGCACCACATAAGAACAATCATTCCCTCTTCTAAACATCAACTGATAATGTATATAGCAGCCATACACGGCAGAACAAACACGTATTAGTTACCTACTTCCGGAATCCATAACTCACAGTCTCCTATCATATTAGATTGCAACATAAATTAGTTCGTTTTAAATAAGTTATTTTCGTATTTATTTCATTGATAGTTCTCATGCATCATTCAACAATGTATTCTCCTTCATTCTTTCCGACATCCTGCCAAGGATCCATTAAGTGTTCAACGAATCGATGACAGAAACCACGAGTTTTTTGTCTCGAAAAAATTCATCAAATCAAGTTTTAATCTACGCATCGTTGTTGAATAAAACATCCATCAAATTGTTAGAAAGTGACAGAAAAGGGGTGATAGTCTGAAGGGGTTAAATCAGGAGAGTATGCCGGATGTGGTAGAATTTCCCAACCGAGCTTGTTCTCCATATTAACGAGTAACCTGGTATCGAGCTAGTAAACTGTCGTTTGTTTCTCTCAGTGAATGTGTGAGACAGCCATGTGCCGTTTTACTGGACCTAACCCATCTATCAAAGATGACGAGTGATAGTAACCTGAGGACTTGTTATATTTTGTACCAGTTTCCTAGTGGGATATCGGGGTTCTTCAACGATAGAAATCACTAAGTTTTTGTCTCGAAAAATTCATCAAATCATGTTTTAATCTACACATCGTTGTTGAATGAAATATCAATCAAATTGTTAGAAAGCGACAAAAAAACGATGTTAGTCTGAAGGGGACAAATCAGAAGAGTATGCCGGATGTGGCAGAACTTTCCAACCGAGCTTGTTCTTTGTATCCATAAGTAACCTGGTGTTGAGCTAGTATACTAGCGGCGATGTAGGTGTGCAGGAGTTTGTTTCTCTTAGTCATTGCTAGTGGCACAAATGCGCCAAGTATCTGAACCTTACCCGTTTATTGAAGATGACGAGCGACAGTAACATGAGGGGTTGTCATATTTTAAGCCAGTTTCCTAGTGATTAGGCGGGTTTTTTTTTAAACAACGCCGGCAAACTGTTCCCATAACACTGAACAGGTCGGTCATAATGTGTAGAGTTTGTAAGTTCGAACTTATCCACCTTCAAACAAGAAATTCTTTTCTGTTGGTAATGAAGTCAACTCCGGACACACAAGCAATATCCCGGAAAGCTTTGTGATCTTGATAAAAAACAAAGAGATGTCGAACATGCGCATTCTTTTCTACTTGGCATTCCGTCTCAAACCGGGGGGTCTAATCTGAAATAAAAATTTAAATCCTGTTAGACAACAGTTTCACAACTTGAACAGAGGTATTAAGAATAATAAACTCTACGAAAGATTATTTGTCGAGATAATTCACAGAAAATCAGAAAAAAACGAGTATATGTAACAGCCTACTAAAAGATGAGTAACAAATTTCATTGATGGGCATGGTACTGAATTCATGGCTCAGAGCAGTATTAATTCAAATGTTGAAAGCTGCAGTTCGTATTTATTACGTCAATAGAAAATAGTCTGATCGTAAAAAAGATAGGAAAACATTTTTGTGATTAATTTTTTGTTAATTCATTGGACCTGCCTTTTACTAAAATAAACAAAAATATTGATTTTTCATTTCAGAAGAGGTGACAACTTGTTCATGATAATAAATACAGCATCAAATTGATCCTTGTTTTTTTAAAGAGTCATCTTTACTTTATTTTTATTTATAAATTTGAAACCGAGGCCACATCATTGATAATTCCGTACTATTGATGATGTCTTTTTTTTTAATAAGATATTTTCCATCAGTTTAAAATAATGTTTTAATAGATTTCTCCAAAAATGAAGAACAATATATATATATATATATATATATATATATATATATATATATATATATATATAAATATATATAGACATATAAATTTCACTAGTTTGTCTATTAATATCTTTTGTTTTCTTATTTCAATTAGGTTCCTCGACTAGTTTCGGCCAACATGGCCATCATCAGGAGAAACATAATCCCTGCTTGTTAGTAGCAGTGAACTACAGGAATGAATGACTTTCTGAAAAAAAATGTACATTATTTGTAGTTTGTTTTTTATTTGTTTTTTTATCGTTAATTTTGGTCAGTTTTTGTATTTGTCAAAAGGCCTTTTTTAAGTTGTTTTTAAGAAACACATAAGAATATATATATGTGTGTGTGTGTGCGCGCGTGTGTTATTTATCAGAATAAAATATTTAAAAACAAGCAACTGTTTCTTTAACAAAAAATAAACTAATTATAAAACTTTTAAGACTTTTAATCATGAACAAAAAATGCATACGTTGAATACACACGAAATAAATATTTTAAAGGGAAAAATGTTTGTGAACGGTACAGTTTTACAATAACAGACGAAGATATTATTAAAGGCATCATTGTGAGTAATGACAAATTACATACGCCACATCAGATCGTCCAAATAGTTAAGTTCCCTCAAAAGTGAAAAATAACATAGACATCCATACCTCATGCATGTATTTAAATTTCCTCTTCGCATATAAAATTATAAATCTGTTTCACTAGAACCTATTTATTTATTAAGAATTGTCGGATTCAATATAAATATTTATTAATAAGCTAATAAATAAAGAAAAATGACGGCAAGACTTAAATACCAGCAGCAGAAAAAAACAAAACAGAAAAGCTTAGGTGAGTGCAGTCAAGTATGACAAACACCAGCATCAGCAGTCAGCAGCCGATAAGTTAGGTTTAAGGCTCCAAGTTATCTACAGGAAATTGTCCTACAGGACTAGTGGATTAAAGCAGTGATTCCTGAATTTAGTGATATAGTAACCCCTGGGCCGAATAGTGTGTACTCAGAGATAAAGTAGTAATAAAAAAAATTAGATGTGATAACCTATCCAATGGAAAAAGGATTGTCTACTCCTGTATATTTAGTTCGGAATTCCCTGTAGGTTACCCGGATCGATGTACATCCGATGAAGGCCGGAGGGGACAACGACCGAAACGTTGTGATAACAAAACCAACGATAAGGACAATAGTTCTTATGTAAATAGTGTAAATAATGGTAACTCATCATCCCAGAAATGTAGTGAAAAGTATTTATTATTCTCCTATGTAAATCCGTAAACTAAAGTGAAAACGGAAAATGCATAGATCAATTTATTTTTAAAAGTAAGGCAAATCCAGAATTGAAAAAAAAATGAAAATATCAATAGTTGGCAGTTAATATTAATGTAAAGTCAGTTTCAAATTTGACATTTTTAATTTTAATTTTAATTATTTTTAAAACATGGTAAAGAAAACTAAAAATCAAGAATAAAAAATATTTGCATTTTGAGAATTGATAATAAAAAAATACTTTTCGATTCTGACAAACGTCGTGTAAATTGTAATCTAAAAAAAATAGTGACAAAAAATTCCTTTTTTATGAGCGGCCAATTTCCTCTCAGTAGTGTCATGTCGACTTGTAAGGCGACATGTCAACATCAAGCAAGTGCTGAATTTTAAATATCTGGGAAACGTTTTAACGGAGGGTGGAAAATGCGATACCAAAATCGGAAGACATATTGAACTAGCGAAAGAAGTGTTCCAAAATTTAAGAAACAGACATGTTTCGTTAGAAACAAAGAAAAGAGAATGTTATGTGACATCCATTCTCTTATATGGCAGTGAATGTTGTGCAATTTCACCACGGATGAGCAAAAAGCACGAAAAATGTGGTTCTACAGAAGGATGCTGTGAATTCCATGGATGGCAGGAGTAATCAACAGGGACGTCTTAAATAAAATGGCAATAGAAAGAACACTTTTACTCAGAATAAGGAAAAGACGGAAATTCTTTGGACAAATAATCAGGAAGGTGGTCTTAGAACACATAACCCTCACGAGGCATATTGAGAACAAGAGAGATGTGGGAAGGCAGCGAACTACATACCTGACGGGCTTTTATGAATGGATAGCCAAACGGTGACAGTGGGTAGACAGGGAGAAAATGGCTAAGAGCCACACGAAATAGTTATGGAGTACCTTGATGGCCTACGTCCTGAATAATAATAATAATAATAATAATAATAATAATAATAATAATGGTTTTCACTATAATGAGTTTATTTATATGGAAAAATGCGATGAAAATATTACAAGAGTTGCCACCGCTTTACTTATTTTCCAATGTCGGATATCTTTACAGTTATTGATGTGCATGTTTGCAGGTTATCAGAAGGTGGAACGAGCGTGGTTGCACTTGTTCCCAGTTCCACTCTGACCCAAGGTGGTAGCACCTGTGAGGGTCCCAACTATGGGCAAATGGTTATGTCCTAAGCTGGGATGAAAGCACTGTGAAAGTGTGGAAATAGGTTTTTGTAGCAGAAATGTCAGCAATATATTTAAAAAAATATTACCAGCAATACATTTGACAGTCGAAAAAGACGATCTTTGCAAAAATACGCCAATGAAAACTTATGTACAAAGAATACATATTCTATTCATAAGAACCTGATCCTCAAAATCATGTCGGCGTGAAATAATCCATTAGGTACAGATATACCGTAAAACGAACTAAACCAAATTGAGTCTGTTTTGTTCAGCTCGCATTATGGAAAAGACAATAATCCGTCTTCCTTCAGGGCAGATATATAATATCCCCCCCCATCAATAAATGCAAAGCTTCACTATTATCAGAATAGGTTGTAAATATTCATATTTAAATTTTACAACAGTCACTTTTCAATTCGATCCTAACGTCTGCTTCGTCCATTAAACACGGTGTTGTACTAAATGGTTACGAACAAAATATATATATTTACATCTACGATTGATACATGCTTTTCCTTTTGATCGTTGTAGGTGGTGTTATTTTCAACAGACTTAAATTCTAATTGCAGTAACCTACAATGCTAGAATTTAGTCAAATACGTCTTGCTTATCATACTAGCCATTCCCGATTTTTGATAATGACTGTGATAGTTGAATGTACTTGAATATGCAGAAAAATGCATGAACTTTGAACAAGTAATCCCGATTTACAAGACCTCATTAGGAATTTTAAAAGAAAGAATAAAACGTTGATATATATATATATATATATATATATATATATATATATATATATATATATATATATAAAAATAATTGATTTAAAATATGGTTTTTTTGCTACACAGTTCCAACCATGTTTCAAAAATAGAAGCTAAAACCCCGAATTTAATTTTGCAATTAAATTAAAAGCATTAGTTCCATTTCATCTTCAAGCGAATTTTGGAGTAACTTTGAAAAATTACCGGGTTTTAAAGACACAGCTAAAATCACGTTTCCATGGTTACAGAATATTCTACTTAAATTGAACAAGGGATGTCTAGATTTTCCTTATGTCAGTATCATTGTATCAGTTATTAGCTACAATTTGGTAAGGGGTAGGGATGTATTTTACAATGAAATCTGACATCAGTTGAATGGATGTCGTCTGGATTTTTTTTTTTAAAAAAAAAATTGTTAACGGTAAAGAAATTTCAACGTCATTTTTTAAATTTAAAGATTTTCGGTTTTTTTTTTTTGGTTTTTTTTCCTAATATTTGAAATATTCTCATTTTTAATTTTTATTTTACTATATTCTTTTTAAGAACAGTTAAATGTATTAGAATTTATTTTTCCATATCAAAGTATATGTGCCATTTATATTACTTAAATAATATTTAAATATAATAGTTTAAAATTGTAATTTACATATACTTTGATATGGAAAAAATAATTTTTATTTAATATGAGTAATTATCCTTCTGTTATAAAAAAGTAATATAGTCTATTAAAACTAACAATGAAAATATTTTAAAATTTTAACGTTGTAATTTTAAAATTGTAATTAAATTTGTAGTTAAATAAAATGAATTCTAACCTGTTCTTTGTACATACATATGAAACTTTATTACTTAGGTTACATATATTTGAAATAAATAAATTAATTAATTAATAAATAAAGTTTACTAAATCTGAGAAATGACTTAGCTAGTTTTGTAGTAAGTGCCATTAATATTACTTAAATAATATTTAAATTTAAAAGTTTAAAAAAAAAAATTGTAATTTACATATACTTTGATATGGAAAAATAATTTTACTTACTATGAGTAATTTTCCTTCTGTTATAAAGTAATATAGTCTATTAAAACTAAACAATGAAAATATTTTAAAATTTTAAAATTTTAAAGTTGTAATTTTGAAATTGTAATTAAAATTGTAGTTAAATTGAATGAATTCTAACCTAAATTTCTTTTAAATAATACTACACGCACTAAAAAGAATAAAAAAAAACACCTATAGTAAAATAAAATTAATCTGAAATGCCATAAGATGTAAGCTTTTGAATGACCCATGTCCTTAGTACTTACATGAGAAACATTATATTACTAGGTTTATATATAAAATAAAAGTTTACTAAATCAGTGAAATTAAGTAACCATTTTTGCCGTCATAGTCATAAATTTAAAAAAAAAAAAAAATGTAACCTCATATACATACTTAAACTTGATGTTAAAATAATCCTACAAAATATAATGGATTCTAATACATTTAACTGTTCTTAAAAAGAATATAGTATAATAAAAATTAAAAAGGAGAATATTTCAAATCGTAGTTAAATAAAAAAAACCGAAAATCTTTAAAAATAAAAAATGACGTTGAAATTTTTTTTTTTTTTTTTTAAATCCAGACGATATCCATTCAAAGGATGTTAGGTTTCAATTTAAAATACATCCCTACCCCTAACCAAATTGTAGCTAATAACTGATACAATGATACTGACATAAGGAAAATCTAGACATCCCTTGTTCAATTTAAGTAGAATATTCTGTAACCATGGAAACGTGATTTTAGCTGTGTCTTTAAAACCCGGTAATTTTTCAAAGTTACTCCAAAATTCGCTTGAAGATGAAATGGAACTAATGCTTTTAATTTAATTGCAAAATTAAATTCGGGGTTTATAGCTTCTATTTTTGAAACATGGTTGGAACTGTGTAGCGGAAAAAACCATATTTTAAATCAATTAATTTATAATATTAATGCTCTGTAAATTTACATTGAGCACTATTTTGTAAAAATAAAAATATCTATAAGAACACCGGATTTTATATCTTACTGTTCTTTTTATATTATATATATATATATATATATATATATATATATATATATATATATATATATATATATATATATATATATATCATAAGAATATGGTTTTAAGGTATGGTATATTTATGGGTAAAAGTGCTCAATACCAAAGATAGAGCATATATATATATATGTCATATATTAAGAAATGGACAAAGTCCGACAATTTATTTATTAAAGACATTTTTATGTTTAACGTTCTTTTTATAGATACAAGTATTTAAGCAAATACTCTGTTTATAATAAACAGTATTAAATAACATTTACCGGCCTGAATGTCCGAGAAATTTTCATAGAAAATATTCGTCCTTTGATTCGAACCTGCATCCTATACGGAACTGTCAAAGGACGAATATTTTCTATGAAAATTTCTCGGACATTCAGGCCGGTAAATGTTATTTAATACTGTTTAAAAAACAATATGATCTAAACTTAAAATCCAGAAGATGAAAGAGAGAGGGAAAAAATATATTGCTTTTATGTCCATCGTCTTTTTCATGGTCTATGGTTGTATAGACGCTCTTTCCAATAACCAGCGGATATATCTAGGTATCTTTTTTTTTCTGGTTGATATTTTCCCCGGGGAAGATTGTTGCTCCATATATTACATTCTCATACATACATTTTCCCCCGATTGGACAATTAGCTCTACTCCTACAATTGCAGGTGGGGCTCCTAGATCGAGTTTCACTATTATGGTAGTTCTTAATTATTTTACAATTGTGGGAAGATATAATTTTCTCCATATTACTTACACATAAATAACTAATTTTCAGTGTCTTCCTATTGAAAATTTTATATAGCGGATGTTTACTATGAAAATGTTTGTCTATTAACCTTAGGAAGAAACTTCCTATATCATTGTTGGAAAGCCTGCAATACGGTGGGTTAAACCATATTACTTTCCTCTTTCTGTTTTTAGATTTATTATTACTATGATTTTCTAGTTCTTATAGTTTAATTCCAGTCTAAAACCACTATTTTTGAGAGCCTGGTTGTATATAAATTTATTTCCATTAAAGATTTTTTGGCTAGAAGATATATTATTAGGTGGCGTTTCTTATAAAAGCCCCACGTGTGTTTTTCTGGGATTCATAGTAAATAGTTTTTGTACTACAGGTGTGCAATATTATGGGAGATTTAAACTTAAGCCCGTTAAGATTAATGTAAATTAGTTGAGTTATAGATTTATAGACTGTGGGTAATACCAGAGCACCTAATGGAATAAATCATGCTGTCCAACACACTTATATGTGTACATATCTTCATACATACATATATATACATTTACATGTCAATACATATGTGCCACTATATGTACACATACACCCCCACATATATGGATATCCACTATCGCTTATTAATAATATTGCACACCTGTATTACTAGTACTATTTACTGTAAATCCCAGAATAATACACTCGGGGCTTTTATAAGAAACGCCACAGAGTATGAACTGGTATTAAACGACAAACAACGAAAGGTCCTGGCCATAAATAAACTCCAACCCAGACCGCTTCCCTCGGGATAAGATACCTTACGCCCCCACCAATCGCTAACACAAACCCATTCATATTAACAAGGCGTCTACCAGAGGAAGACTGATATTGAAAATAAATTCCTATATATATTATTTATATATTATATATGCGCGGTACTTATTGGAAAGCGCTCAATATCAGTGATAGAATTAACATATTTATTTGCGTTGATGTGATTTTGTGATCCTGGGTTTCACGCCCTTGGTGATCGTCAGGTTTGTCTGAAGATCGCAAAGGACATGAAATTCAGAGTCACAAACTCACATCAACGCAAATAAATAAGGTGTATTTATGCAGCATGAATATGTATATACGGCTGAGTGGTAAAAAACATTCGCTTTCCAAATATGAGACCCTGATTCACAGATCAAAATGCTCGATCTGTCATGAGGCGATCACAGCTTGACGCATCTTTCGAAGCGCTTGGAGACCATACTAGGAGTTAAAATTGATAAACGGAACGTCCTGACAATGGCTGAATTGCACATTGTCACAATTTATCGTGACCGAGCGTACTGGCGTTGTTCAAGCCGTTTATCGTGACAGATGGTGTGCTCTCTCCCAGAAACTGTAACTAAGGTCTGCTCAGTATAGTTGCATTATAAATTGCAGGTGACTTTCTTCAAAACAAAAATGTGCCTCACTAGGTTCTGCCACAGGGATTGGCTAAATGACCGAGTAGACCATACCATTGACAACTTTAGATGGGTCCTTTTAGTGTCTTCAACAAGAACGCGGAAAGTCCAAGATAAAATACATTTTTAAAATAGATTCATATATTCGCGGACTAAACAGTAATTTAGGCTTTATTCAAAAAATAAAGAAAGCACTATAGAAACCCACCACAACCCTATTGTGGCAAACAACTAGACCAAAACTATTAGATCTCTTCGGTAATATAACACATGGAAAAAATAAATAAATTTCCCGGCCTCATTTTTCATATTTTATTTCTCGTCTCGTTGATAAAGGACACAGGCGTGTCCGAAAGTTCCGATTTAATTTTTTTTTTCTCGTCATGCTTCCATTTGGTCAAAAGACCTACTAATATATAATAAATATTATTACTTTTATTGTCATTTTTTTTTTTTATATCTCAAATTTCTTTCACCGGCCTATTATATTTTCATATTATAAGAAGCGTACGGGACACTCTTTCTTTAATATGTTATATATAGTCCAATCATCTTTAGGAAAGAGATAAGTAGAAAATCAAGAGATAATCAGTGTAGCGTTTATGCCGTGAATGACCTTTGAACTTGGGCTCAAGTATTCTACTCGGTAGGGAAATCACAGCAGTAATTCTAGTGAAGTGAGATTATGGCCATGATCTTCACATGGGATAAAGAGAAACTATCTATCTTCCTTCTTTAACAAACATTTTCTTACACGACAGCCTTCTTTTATGTCATGTATTTTCAGGGCGTGGGCTATCATGGCTCAACCCAACCTCCAGCTCTTTATAGATTTTAGCAAGGTGTTTATTAATGCTCCCTCTCTCATTTTAGCAAAGTTTTCAATTATGCTATCTCCTATAGTCTTTGTTCTGCTAACTATTCACTGGTTTTCTATGTCATTCTTGCCTTTAAAATATCCTCTGAATGTCAGAGCCTTTTTTTTCCTTATGATATGAAGTAACAAATCCAACCCTCGCTTTCTGATTCTAAGTATGTGTCGTTTTTGTTTCTATTTTCCTTTAAACTTCCTCGTTATTCACATTCTCAGTCTATGGTATTATCAGCATCCTTTTGTAAAACAACTTTTCTTTTTCATTGAGCTTCTATGAGATTGTCCAATATTCACTATCATATAAGAGGAGCGATATTACATAATACGTCAGGACTATTTTCTTTGGTTTAAACGAACTTTTCCCGCTTATTTACTTTCTTTAACTTCTGGAAAAACTATTTCGCTATAACAATGCAGCTTCGGATTTCAGTGTCACATGAAAATGTAACATTACCATCCTTTGTTAAAACACTTCCAAAATGTTTGAAATTTCTGTAATAGTTTGATGTTGATATCACTAATTCATAGTTCGCATCTTGAGCAACATTGGTGTACACGGAATAAATATCAAT